>VDFB02184952.1:0-20334 GCA_007258455.2 Sequoia sempervirens | reverse complement strand
TAATCCTAACCCTAACCCTAACCCTAACATGCATCCTAATCCTAACCCTAACACTCATCCTAATCCTAACCTAATTATACCCTGACTCTAATCCTAATCCCAATCCTAACCCTAACCCTAACCCCAATTCTAACCCTAAATAAAACTAAAAAACCTAACCCTAATCCTAATCTTAGCCCTAACCCTAAATATAACCCTAATCCTAACCCTAACTATAAATTCTATAAATTCTACCTGCACCTAATCCCAATTAAAACCTTAACCCTAAACCTAATCCTAACCCTAACCCTAACCCTAATCCTAACCCTAACCCTGACCCTGACCCTAACCCTAATCATATCCCTAACCCTGCTAACACTCATCCTAATCCTAACCCTAGCACTCATCCTAATCCTAACCTAATTATATCAACAATATTTAGTTAGGATTAGGGTTAGGGTTAAGGTTAAGAGATATAGTTAAGGTTAGGATTAGGTCTGGAGATATAGCTAGGGTTAGGGTTAGAGTTAATATATAGTTAGGGTTATGGTTAGAGTTAATATTACCATGAGAGACAAGGTTTGCATTAAAATTAGGGCTAGGGTTATATACATGTAATATCTTAAATAAATTATTTTTATATTTATATATTTTATATTAAATTATTATAATAATTAATATATTATAATATGATAGTATAATATTTGTAATTCAATTTTAGAAAATAATATATATAATTTAATATTTAAATGTTAAGTTAAAATATATAAATATATTTTTAGTATATTTATAATATTATAATAAAAAAATATTATATCATCAATATTTAGTTAGGATTATGGTTAGGGTTAAGGTTAAGAGATATAGTTAAGGTTAGGGTTAGGTCTAGAGATATAGTTAGGGTTAGGGTTAGAGTTAATATATAGTTAGGATTGGGGTTAGGGTTAATATTAGGATGACAGACATGGTTTGCATCAAAATTAGGGTTAGGGTTATCATCAAGATAAGCTTAGGATTAAGGTTCGGGTTAGCATGAGGAGTAGGGTTACAATAAGGTTTAGGGCCAAGTTTAGGGTTAATATATATAGTTAGGGTTGGGGTAATAATTGGGGTTAAGGTTATCAAGATTAGGGTTATAGTTATGTTTTGGATCAAGTTTAGGGTTAGGATTATGGTTAGGTTGGGGTTAAGAGATATAGTTAGGGTTAGGGTTTAGGTTAGGATTAGGGCTACAGATATAGTTAGGGTTAGAAATATGGTTAACATTATGATGAGGGTTAGGGTTCGCATCAAAATTAGGGTTAGGGTTAGCATTAAGATTAAGGTTACATTTAGGTTTGTTGTCAAGTTTAGGGTTAATAGTTAATGTTAGGTTTGGGGTTAGCATGAAGAATAGTTTAATAGGATTAGGTTTAGGATTAGCATTAGGATTAAGGTTACATTTAGTGTTTTATAACCCAGGGCCTAACACTAATGCTAGCCCTAACCTTAACCATAAGCCTATTTCTAACACCAATTCTTTCACTAACCCTAACCTTCAACCCTAACCCTAAATATAGCTTATCCCTATCTTTAACCCTAATTATACCCTAACTCTAACCCTAACCCTCCCTAAGTGAACCTTAACCATAATCCTAATGCTAAACCTAATTCTAATCTAATGCTAATTTAACCCTAATTAAACCTAAACTCTAATCATAATTACACTCTAACCCTAACCCTTATCCTAGTTGAACCCTTAACCCTAATTGAACCCAAACCCTAATCCTAATTACACTCTAACCTTGATTTAGCCCCCATAACCTTAACCCTAACCCTAATTGAACCCTAACCCTAATTAAACTCTAGCCCTGATTGAAATCTAACCCTAATTAAACTCTAGCCGTAATTGAACCCCAACCCTAACCCTATTTGTTCCTAACCCCAGTATCTCACAAATACAGGATCAAGACCTTGCCAACTCTGGTAAACCTTATTGGATAGTGATAAAAGCTACCTTATCTTTCATTAAGGTAGAAATTTTTTGTTATACAACATGCCCCTTGAAAATTGGAGATAGGCACTGTAAAAAGAAGGTAAACACTAATGAAAATGGTCAGTGGTATTGTGGAAGATGTGATAAAACTTTCCCTAAATGTGATTATAAATATATACTTCAATGCAAAGTGGAAGACCATACTTCATTCACTTGGATTACAACTTTTGAAGAAGTGGCAGAAGAAATTATGGGTGTAACAACAAAAGAATTGAACATTTTGAAGCATGAAAAACAAGATGATGTTAAGTTTTCACACATTATACAAAAGGTCCTTTTCAACAGATATATCTAAGTTAGTTAATGCCATTTTGTCATGATATACTTCTTTGATGCTGTCAATACTAAATCTAATGATTGATGAACATTTTGCTTTTAAATTTATGTTCTTGTTCATTGTTGTTATAGACAAGTTGGTATGATTTAAAATTTCAATGTGTACCCTTATATATGGGAATTGAGATAAACAATGACACAAACAATAATGAAATCAAATTGATTGCTTTCCAAATTCATATTCATGAAAATGTAAGCATTTTTTCAAGTCAATAGGCATCTTGATAAAGATAACTCTCGGCGTGTTTTACATATATTATTAATTAATATAGGTATGCTATTAATTAAATTATTAACTATATTTCATTTGTATTATATATATTGAATTGTTAAAAGATGTAAAAATATTAATACTAAATATATAGGAAAATGGTTTAAAAATTACATATTTTCAAAAAATAAAATATTAATATCTTTCTCTACTTATCTCTCTCTCTCTCTCTCTCTCCCCTCTCTCTATATCTCCTTATATAGACTATCTTTCCATATATATATATCTCTCTCTATATATATATATCCCCCTCTATATCCCTATCTCTATATATTTATTTCTCCATCTCTCTCTATATCTCTCTATCTATTTTATCCCTTTGCCCTATCTCTATATTCATCTCTCTACCTCTATCTATAGGAGATACAAAGCAGGAAGCATTGACCTTCCCAAGATCCACCAATTCCCAACACTACTCCCAACTATTTTGAGCATTTAAGTACATATTGTATGCTAGATTAGGAGGCATGTGTCAAAGCTCATATTTATTGATGCAAAATAGGTCCAAAGTCACAACCGAGGTAGAGTTAGTTATAGTTTTGTAGGTACCTCAAGCTGGCCATAGAGCAAAGATATTCCAATTTTAGGAAGATCATGTCATCAAATTTTAACTTCATCAACATTTGTATCTTCATCAACATTAACAAAAAGCAAAGGTATGTACTTGAATCCCTTTGTATTTAAATTTTCTATATATATATAAATATTTTAATATTTTCCCTCAAATTCATAATATATATATTAGTGTGTATTTATTTATTGCAATAAACAATTAACCTAAGTAACACATTACAAATTCTAAGGATTTGTGTTTGGAAAAAATGCATAACAAATTTATTTGTTGGATGTCGTGTTGTATAGTTTAGAAAAGCTCAAAATATGAATAGGATTTGAAGGTCATATATTATGGTAGCTTACAATGCAAAAGAAGGAAGGAAATCTATTATCAATTTTAATCTACAATTTAATACCATATGAAAAATCACATGTAGTATTATCTACAACTAATTTTTGACATATTAATTTTATAAAATACACATGTACCATACAATAAACTTCTCCCAAGAAAGAAACCCTAAGTGAACATTAATTGAACCCTAATTGTAGATTCATAACTCTAATCATAACCCTAATTGAACCCTAATTGTAGATTCATAACTCTTAATCATAACCCTAAGGGAACACTTATTGAATAGTAGTCCTAATTGTACCATAACCCTAACTTTGAACTATAGTTGAACTCTAACTTAACCCTAACACTAATTCTTATCCTAATTGAACCTTAACCCCAACCCTAATCTAGTTAACTTTTTTTTATAAAATTGTAGCAAGCCCATCTTTACTTGGAGATTTATCCTTTTTATATATTCTAATATCCTTACAATCTCATCCTTAGAGATATCTCTAGTAGGCCAATCATTGTCTTCCTCTTTGATTTTCCTAGGGATGACTTGTGCACAATGATCTTGGGATCTTTTATAGTCCACATTGCTATCTTCAACAAAGAAAATATTTTAATAGAAAGATCTAAATTCATTTATAACCAAAAAAAGACCATTTATATGTTGATTATTCACCTAGATTGATCCAATTTCTTCCCTAGCATTTTTCTCTTTAAATAATTGTGCAGAAGAAATCAAAGCCTTTATCTCCATTTTTTAGCCAATTTATTTTAGCCCTAACTTTTAAACCATGAATCTTCTTAATTTACAAATTTCAAATTATGCTTGAATCTCACCAACTCCTCATTCAAGGACTCATGCAATTGAGATTAGATGGAGATAAAATCTTATTGAAGCAATTCTTTTGATCTCCTTCCATCAAAGGCTCTTTTTCTACATAACCCGAAAGAAATTTGAGTTGGTAACATTGGAATCCTATTTTTCAATTGATATGTGAGAATTTTTTATAAGATCCTATCAATTAAATTTTTAGCAAATATTAATTTCATATTAAAAATAATTTAAATATTTTAACACATGCATTAGATGGATCTTTGGTTTTGATGATTTAGAGATAGCTATGTATTGATAATTGTGTGATTGAAAGGTTTAAATAAATATAAGTCATTTGAAAGCCTATGAAATCTAGGTTGAGCAAGTGATTAGATATGGACACTTTGGCATTAAAAGAGGTGTAATATTATATAAGGAAATTGAGGGAAAAAAAAAAGGAACCAAATAATGATCTCCAACACCGAGAAAATAAGAATCTATCTTAGAATTTAGTAATAATATATATATATATATATATATATATATATCGATACAAATACACAACTAAAACAAAAAAAATTCTATATTTAT
Source organism: Sequoia sempervirens (assembly GCA_007258455.2). Lineage (NCBI taxonomy): Eukaryota > Viridiplantae > Streptophyta > Pinopsida > Cupressales > Cupressaceae > Sequoia > Sequoia sempervirens. Next base: position 15,407 of record VDFB02184952.1, on the reverse strand, counting down.
TTTAAATGTTTGATATATGTTATTCATTACATATTTTAAATTTTGTATGCTTTGGTGGAGTTACTATTGAAGGAGAATATAATTGTAAACTATATATTTTAAGCAATCTATATCTTTAGTATTTAAAATTACTTTAATAGTTTCATTGATATCTTGTTTACTTTAACATACACCATAATAGAAGTTCCTCACATGCACATCAATCTTAGAGAAAAAAATATATTCATGCCCTTTTTCATTACTATTTTGGTAAACTTTGAATAGATTATCCTTTGTTCAATAACAAGTCTACAAGTGGGATATTCTTGTGTGAATTAATCTCATGACATTACCCTACCTTGCATAAGATCTACTAGTGCAAACTTGACGTAGTAATTATCAACCCTACACATTTAAAATTTAAATTCAATTTAAATCTTGACAACACCCTCCCACTAATCATTGTGAGCTTACCTAATGCATGTTTATCTTGATTTGCATGTTGTATTCTACTTAAATAAAATCATTTAAGCATTTAAAATGATCAAAGATTATTAGGACAATGAGGATTTATCAAAAGAACATTTTCATTGAGAGAAATGTAATAACATTTTCTCATAACATATATCATCATGTCTCTAATTTATCATCATGTCTCTAATCATTATTCCTATGTCATGGAATTGGTTTGGTTATGGCTCTAATTGAGGAGAACAAAATCCTCACAATTTAGCACATTCCCTATAAATGTTACTAAACACTTTCAATATATATTCCCTAAAAATGTTACTAAACATTTTCTATCTATATTGAGGTTCAAATATTAGAAGATCAACACAACTAAATTCTAAACATCAATTATTTGCTAGTTGATTCTTATGGTATAGATTTATATTTGCACACTAGTTCGGTTTCTCAGACATGGATATGAACCAAAGCAATATTTTGAGACATTTATTGACCATCTAGGGATCTAAATGAAGATAACACAAGCCTCACAATTTAGTAGATTTTGTAATACTATGTATATTCACTCTTATTATATTAATATATAAATATATAGGCTTACCACCTTTGCTTTAAAAAAAATGATGTTTGTAAACATTTTCAATCCATAATAAAGTGTAAATGTTAAAAGATAAAAATCAATTTCAAAAATTATTTTTTTACTAGTTGATTATTGGAATTATAGATTGAAGCTTGTAGACTAGTTTTATTTTGTACACATATTTGAACCAAAGAAAAGAACACTTAATTCACATATTTAAAAGCATTTATAAAATCAAGTCCAAAACCTCTTTTAACACTTCAAATAATCAACATCTATATCTCAAAAAACATCACATTTAATTCATTTAATTTAAATATCAATCATCTAATATAAAAATAATATTATTTTAAATAAACATACCAAACATTTTTCATTAAAATAAACAATTAAATATATAATTAACATTAATAAATATTATAAATAAGATATAATCTTAAAAAAAGTTATTATTAAAGTTATAAGAAAAGATAAATCTTTTCTATTTCCTAACAAAGAAAATGAACCGATACTTCATAATATAAAAGGAACACTCACCACAATTCATGTAATGAAATGAATGTGGGATTAAGACTAAATCCCCCAATCCAATGACCGAGCAAATGTGTAAAGTGGAAACGGAAAACGCGAACAACTATGGAAGGAGAACGGGAACGGGAATGGCAAGTGTAAACTGCAACGGTGGAGTACTACGGAAACATAGATTTTAAATGGTGCGGTTAAAGAAATGCTACATAAATGAGAGAGAGGTTAAGCTAAGAGGGCCCCCACATGAGGCCGGACACATCTAAGGAGTGTACTCTTAGAGTAAAAGTCGCCAAGCCCCACCCTCATATATATAATACCTTGCATTATGGAGCTCAATTCTCTGATATATTACTACTTATCAAATCCTTTGTAAATAATTGTAAACTTATAATTCCATTTAAGCATTTAATTGATTTTCTTGAATCAAAGCAAAAACATAGACACACAATTGAACAAATTCTCAAAAGAAGAATGACAACATCATTAACATTTCATTCAAAATTCACTCAAATCCACATAAGGAGAGAAAATATATTAGAATTATATGCTTATTCATGCTTATAAGTCATATTTGCGTACAATTTAAGATAATTTTCATATATTAATCCAAAACTCAAAAATGTGCTATCTATTCTATTTTATTCCGCTAGTTTTAATGCTCAATGGCACTACTGTGATATCACTTCATTGTGAGGACGATTCTACCCATATATATTCAACTCAAAACCCATTAGAGCTTTCATTAGTTCTCTCCCTACAAATGAGCCTTGAATTCCTTTATATGACAAGGAGCAATGAAGTCAGCTCAAATGTAATTTCTACCATTAAATTCTCATCATTTGAACAAAATCTCCATTGCATTTGAATTTCATTTCAAAACTTCCCCACACGCTGAATCTTTACAAAACATTTATAGTGCATGGACTGGGTAGCGTAGTGCTACTAGGGCACAATAAATTGTCACTAAAAATCCCTTGACGCTTGGTCCATGCAAAACTCTGTGGCAACCAAATTGCCATCAATGGCTGCACCACAGCAACTTCTTATTTACTCCACCACCATTCCTTACCAACACTCACCCCGTATATTTCTAGTTGTTGCCCAATACGGTTCGAGTCGCTCATTGGGGTTTTAATTTGGAAAAAATCTCATTTGCATTTGAATTTCCTTTCAAAACTTCCCACATGTTGAATCTGTAAAACATGGTGGCGCACAAACTGGGGAAAGCTAGAAGAAAAGGGAACACAAATTGTCATCAAAATCCTGGCGCACGAACTGGGGAAATCTAAAAGAAAAGGGAACATAAATTGTCATCAAAATCCCCTTGTCGCTATCCACACAAAAATGCAAGGAAACCAAATTGCCATGAAGGAACAACAACAACTTCTTATTTACCTGCCACCATTCCCTTACCAACACTCCGACCCTGGTATACATGCCCGCTTCTAGTTGTTGCCCAATACTCAGACTCTCGCTCTCTTTATTGTCCTTGCCCAATACGGTTTGAGTCAGTCCGCTTGGGGTTTTAACAACCAATGGCACCACAGCTATCTCTTCGTCATCAGAGAACAGACCGTGATTGAAGAGAGGTAAATACCGACAATAGTCCGAGTCGGTCTTGGTTACATCATCATAAGTGTTGCTCGTAAGGTCAATGGGTGAGTGTTGGCATCCAAAGGAGCCATGCCGCCCATACCTTATTTTCCTACTAACACTAGTAATGGAGCACACCGCCGACTGCTTGCCTTTGTCATCTACCAGTTGAGCAGCAACGTCATGGAATTGCAACCTTCTAATGATCTAGTGGGCAATACCGGCTTGTCAACCAAAGTACCTTCCCCGAATAGCAGACCGAAGCTTTTGTGAGCTCAAACGAATAGACCTCCTTACTAATTTACTCATTTTCTCTTCTCAGAAAAGCACTCAAACTTGATTAGAATGAACCCACAAAGTGCTCTAACTGCTACAAGAATGACACTATTAGTAGTAAATCCTCTTCTATTTATTGTGCTGGTACTGAAACCCAGATCAATGCTTAGTAAACATGCATGTGCAAACATACCTAAGGCATATGTATCACACACCGCTAACTAGAGCTACATGAGAATCCAAAGATCACCCTTCATGATTGCCAACAATAACATCTTCACACGATTGAGATCGACGTTAGTCTACACAAGCAAGGAATAATCCATTAATGCTTCAATTAACCTTCATCTTCCTCTTGCGAGCTAGCAAGGAACAATAGAGATTTACATTATCTTTTGATCTTGGTTGTCGATCTAAAACCACGGGTTATGAGCTCAATAGTAGAGATTGGGCCCCACATTCCATACCAGACACACATCTGCCTTTTGGTCAATCTTCGTACAAATAATAGGGCTTACACCTTTAGGTCTAATGAAGCTGGTAGGGTATGATTTCGAGATCTTCCCATATCTTGAACTGAAAACTCCACACATTGCACCTGCTAGTATTTCTTAATGAAAGGCTTTTGGCCACAGCCGGGCCATTACTTCTAATTAATCGGATTTTAATGGCTTAGGCTTTACATCATCTGATTAAAATTAAAACCCAACTTTGATTTTAATGCTTGATTACCTCTGTAGAGGGTTTTATTTCCTAAGTCTCTGGACCCATTAAATTCTTTTGTATCCCAACCCTAACAAGAACAAATGATTAAGCTAAGGATTGTATTTGTTGTTATAACTTTAGTTCTAGAGAATTCTTAATTATCAATTCTTATTTATGCATTTGTATATGAATCCAATTGAATGCCTTTTCCATATCATTATGGAAAATTTTATTATTGCAACCCTAACTCTAACACTAATTAAACCTTGAACCTAACCTGATTGAACTCATATTATAACCCTAACTCTAACACTAATTGAACTATAATCATAACCCTAATTGTATCAAAACCCTAGAGAACTCTAATTGAACCCTAACCCTAAAATAGACAATAACCCTTACCTTAATTGAACCCTAACTACAATCCTAGCCCTAATTTAAGACTAACCTTAACCCTGACCTTAATTAAACCCTTATTGAATTATAACCTTAATTGATCCCTAACCCAAATTGAATACTAATTGAACTTTAACCCTAAGTGAATAGCAACCTTAATTAAACTCCAACCATAATCCTATTTGAATTTTGACCCTAATCATAGCCATAATTCAACCCTAACCTTAATTGAACCCTAACCCTAAACATGAGTTCAATTAAGTTTAAGGTTTAAATAGGGTTAGAATTTAATTAAAATTAGGTATAGGATTCAATTAGGATTAGGGCTGGGGTTGGGGGTAAAGATTAAGGTTCTATGATAGAGCTTGGGGTTAGTGTTAGGGTTCAATTGGGGCAAGGGTTAGTATTAGGGTTAGGGTTATGGTTCAATTAGGGTTTCATTAATGCTAGTTTTAGAATCATAGTTATGTTTAGGGTTGGATATAAAATTAGAGTTAGGTTTGAAGTTAATTAGTATTAGTTTTAGGGTTGGGGTTATGGTTAGACTTATAATCAATGTTAGTATTGGGATTAGATTCTATCACTTTAATAAAAATAATCTTCTATAAATTCATATCCAAATTTTTCTTTGAAATTATATAATTTTAAAATATTTTCAAATCCTTACCTATGTTGATATATGAGAGATATAGCAAATCTAAACTCCCCTATACAATTTTATATTTAACTTGGCATTGTGTATAAAAATAGTTTAGTTATGAATGTTATAATATAACAAGAGTTGCAGAGCAGCGAAGTTCCTGCCAGAAAGTTTTAGAATAGTTTTGTTTGCATTTGTTGTGTATTGCAAAAGGCCTGGATCAAACATCAGAAATCTCAATTGAACCCATATGCTCGTTTTGTTGATTGTAGAGTAGTGGACAAAAGCATAGAAATATTCATTAGACCAAGACCACAAGGTAGAGGATTAATTGATGAAGCTATTCTTGAATCCTCTTCATAGGAAACATGACCAACTAATTGGTATTCTCTTTTAGCACTAGGATCATACAAAAGTAGAAGCAATAGTTTTAATTTGCTATATATATTTTTTTATTCAAGGGGTAAACGCTTTGACCTGAGCTATGAACCGGATACAACCATTCAACAATACCACCCCAACGGGGTTTGAACCTTTCTGGAAAGCACAACAATGCCACCTATAAACCAACACACCATGCCAATACTGGCTTAATTTGCTATATATTAACCATCTTTTACTTACAATTTTTTTTTGAAAAAGGCAGTTAGAAGGTGTCATACCTCTACTACATTTAAGCCAAGATCAATTAGTGTTGCACCAGGTTTAAACCAATCACCATGAACCAAATTTGGCTCGCCTACTATCTAGAATCACAACTACGTACTACAAACTCATCACTGTGTGAACTGATGTTTATCTAGGGTATTAATTGTTTAACTTAGACATTGATGTGTATACCCTTAGCTTCCAAATCTTCTTGTCTCATTTAAATTTTTGTCGACATCACTATCTCTGGATAAGTCATAACCAAATTCTAAGGTCATCTCTAGATGGGCATGCTCTTTGCCAAATATGATGAACTAGGGAATGAATGAACTAAATGTGTTACATATCCATCAACGTTAAATTATTTGGATGATCAGAAAAAACTTCAAGAAAATGTAGACATAAAGAGAAAGATTAAATAAAAACTAAATGAGATACACACTTGACAATCTTTGTTTGGGATTTTCACTGCTATTTGGTTCTATGTTATATTATTTTCAAAATTAGAAGTTTTTTTATTATGATCAATTAGAATAGACTCTACAAGAAATGCATAAATATATTGTCTTGTGTAAGAATCCCATGAATAGAAATAATAATTTGTTGATAAATCACAAGAGATAACTCTTTGCAGTCAAACACAAATCTCTAGATTTTTCACATTGATCCAATAATTATTGCCAATGAATCAAAACAATAGTATCAATCTTAGTTCAATGATATATGTCAATGTCAGATTCATAATTAACAATAAATTTTAGATACTCCACACTGGACATTGAAACAAATTGAAAAGTTGTCTTTATTTGCATCTCCTCTAGAAACTCATCTATCTTGTAAGTCAGGTAACATCTGCAAACACTATGTATTGGCTTGTGTTGCTAGAATTGGAAGTCATGTAAATTTTTGTAACATACTGGCTAGTATAAGTTCTACACTAAGGGCCTCTACCATTTTGATGGAAAAAGAACATGATAATGGGTCTCTTTAACTTAATCCCCTAATTTATGAAGAAGACCCTATTGGGGATGATTAATCGAATTGAAAAAGAAGACAATTCATTATGCAATTAGTACTCCCCTGGTTGAAGTTGACAAGAGGTATATGCAGTATAGAAGTTGCCAAGTCAACTTATTAAAGGCTTTGGACATATCCAATTTGATAATCATTGTAGAATAACAAAGAAAAATTTTGAGAGATTGACTGCCCTCCCCGGGTGTAGGTGGATTTGCAAGGTGTACTTTACTCAAGCATTCTATAGTCAAACACAATGATAATAAATATGAACAATATCTAAGGTATATAGAAATAAATGTCTTGTGGGCTTCAACAAGCGGGGGTTTTAAACCAAATTGGCATCTAGCATGGTCATGACTTAAAAATTAACCATTATTATTATACCCTTATTGTACCCTACCCTTTATTAAACCCTAAATTAAGCCTAACTCTACCACTTACCATAGCTCTAACCTTAGCTTCAAGTTTTATTGTAGATTAATAATTTTAATCCTAACTTAACATTAACCCTAACCCTATTTAAACAATAATCATAACCCTAATTCTTAAACTTCTAATTGAACCCTTACTTGAACTCCCTTTAATCTTAAATGGTGAACCCTAACCTTTAACCCTCCTAATTGAACGATAAACCTAACTCTAATTAAACCTTAATTGTAAACTAAACTAAAATAAGCCTAATTGAACCCTAACTGTAACTTGAACTTGATTCTAATCATAACACTAATTGAATGCCAACCCTAACCCTAATTGAACTCAAACCTTGACTCTAATTGAACCTTGTTGTAGGGGTTAAATTAGGGTTCAATTAGCATTCTAGTTAAACCCCAATTGTAAGATTAACCAAAATAAGCCTAAATAAACCCTAACTATAACTTGAACTTGACCCTAATCATAACACTAATTCAAACCATAGAAGTATGACATACCATAAAAATTCAAGTTTAACCAACACTCTTTCAACATCCAGTTTGCTTTTAGTCATCAACATTAAGATAGAACTTCTGACACCATTAAGAGAGATAAATGTTCTGACCAAATTTGTATTACATCGACTACAATAGTGGTGTACCATGTGAAAACTCTAGGTGTTAATAATAGTAATATCTAACCCCTTTTATAGATTATGCCATTCACCTGACAATATTTTTAGATTATGACATTCTCAATGGAGATTAGGCAATCTATTGATAGATGTAATCAAGGATAGTTATAAGCATGATATAATGATTTTACTCCAAATGAGAACAATGGCATGGGTACATTAGTTCACATCATCATTTGTGACATGCTCATCTAGGACTACATCGAAAACAAATTCATGCTTCTCTACATATGCTGTCAAGTCCATCTAAAGGAAAAAAATTGTTTTAGTCATAATACAACATTGTGGTCTCTAAGCTCAATGCTACTATAATTGCTTTCAAAATCTAGGGAAAACTAAGTTGCTCAAATTCACTATGTTATCCAATAGATATAAATTTTTGAAACAATTTAAGGATGATCATGCTTGAGTTGTCAAAAGATAATATTTTGATAAGATTATAATATTACATGATGTTATAGATTAAGAAACGTAATTGTACTTGTTGTGTAGCCAAAAATTTTTGAGGATGAGGTAGTTTATTTTTTATAGTTTAGAATGAACACGTGTGGATGAAAGGAATTGAGAGGAATAGAAAGAGTTTGTTGAGGTAAACATAGTTACAAACAATCTACACAGTTTGTCAGGTTTTCCTAATTGATAAGTAGGTATCTACTTGAATATTAACTTATAAGGTTGAAAGGAATTGAGATGAATATGCATAGCTAGTTATGCTTTCCTACTTAACAAGTAGAGGAATCAATTAAAAAAAATATAAAAAAAATATTTCTTAAAAATCTATATTTGACTCAAATATTAAAATGCATATATTTAATTTTTATGTTCTTTGAAAATTAAAATTTGTTTTGAAGATAGTTTTTTTTCTAAAATAATTTTGTGTGGCTCAAACCCATATTCTTATGAAAAGATCTTGAAGGAAATTATGTTTTTCTTATAAAAAAAATAATCTAATAATTAAAATATTTTTTCTTTATATTATTTCCTCTAAATTATTTTACTCAATCAATTTATTTACAATTTTTAAAATCATATACGTTTCATTACTTCAATAAATTAAAGTTTAATATTTTATGATCATATTTTTATTCAAATATGGGCTGGGGCCCTAAGTAATTCCATTGTGGCTCTGCTGTTAGAGTTCCTAGCATCTCACAGATCAGAGTAGTCTCCTAGAAGTGATGTCGCGCCGTTAAAGTTTACAAAGCACTTTCAGAGTTTATAGAGTGTGCTAGATTCTACTTGAGTCTAAAAAATACTTTTGTTATTATTAATATAAAAAGGGAATCATGTCAATTTTAATTTATATAGTTATAAATATATATATTAGTAATTAATACATATGTAAATATAATAATTATATATTTATTTTAATTCAATATAAATATTTAAAATATATATTTACAGCGTGCATAAATCCATGGAGAGGCCAATGGCCTTGTTACTTTAAAAAAATTAAAAAAATTTTAATTTTACTATTAATTAATATTTATTTTAAAAAAAAAATTATAATATAATATAAAATATATATATTTGTCTTTACAAATATTTAAATTTATTATATATTTATATATATATTAAAATATTTAATATGAACATTTAAATTGGATATGAAAATTTAAACTTGGCTAAAACTAAACATTTTTTTTTAATTTAAATGAGAAGAAAAAAATCTTTAAATTTAGACTATTTATTTAATTAATATAATAAAGTTATTTATTTCCTTATTAATTATTAATTAGTTAACATTTTTTATTTCACAAACTAATATATAGTAATTAATATAAGTTGTAAATAGAAGGTGAATTATTTCTAAAACAAATATGATAGAATTTGTGATTGATTTAAATGATTAATTTATTAATATTAATTTCAATTTGATTTAAAAGTAATTACTGTTAATTTTAAAGTTGATTTTTAAAAATAATAAATATTTTATAAAAGTAATTAGTATTTACTCTAAATAATTATTGTAGTCTTAATTCATTTATTTTGCAAAACGTATCTTAGTAATTAGAGTTAGTTCAAATTTCACAGCAATTGAAAATTTGTTAGTTTAAATATATGTTTAATAAGTGTTGTTTTAGAATTAATTTATGACAAAGAGAAGTGATTAGTATTAATTTATTTAAATTATAATATAAAAATAATTTACAAGGTATTCATTTATTTTTAAATAATAATTAATTAATTTATATTAAAAGTAAATTTTGAGTAATTAGTATTAATAATTTGAAAAAATTGGCTCAATTAAATTTATGCTACAAATCAATTTAGTATTAAAGGTAATTAAAATAGTTGAGATTTTGATGTTATATTGATTAGTGTAGTTAGCATTTGTTATTCAAAGTATAAATTTCAGTAATTATTATTATTATTTTAATAATGCAAAGGGAAAATAGTAAATAAATGTTCATTGTGCCCAATGTAGAGTAATTAGTAAGTAATTTAATGAAAAGTAATTTATTTTTATAGTGTAATTTAATAAAAAGTAATTTATCGTTATGGTAATTTAATTTCAAAATAGTTAGTATGGTTTACCTCATTGAATTGTGGAAATAAACAACCTAAGTTTAATAAAACTCCTAAAATTAGTTAAGATTGAAATGGAAGTAATGGAAGCACATTAATGCAGCTTATGTCGGGTGAAATTTGTCTTATCTGCCCATATCACTCCAAAGTTTTGTAGCCAATAAAATTGAGGAAAATTAATTTTTAAATTTGAGAAAGTTAAAAAATCTTGCATATTTACTTTAACTATATACAAATATTTGTCCAAAAGAAAAAGTTGAGTTCTCATTTGTCAAAATCAAAGTTATTAATAACTTGTTAAGGAAAAGGGGTAAAACTATAGTTCCTTGAGGGAACTAAAAAATAAATGTGTTTTCAATGTTTATTTGTCAATTTAAAAGATGTGCCAATAATGTTGTAATCACTAATGATTAATTTTTTCTTGATGGTTAAAATAGATTGGTAAGTAAATTTATCTATAATAACTAAATTTATCATTGATTTTTTCTTGATAAGTAAATCAATATTTCATAAATTTATCTATAATTCTTATCTAATTTTTCTTAATTATATTAAATTATATTTTATTAAATTGTTAAAAAAATTTAAGTTGCTTATAAATAATTTTTATGTGTTTTTATAATTAACTTGATATTGTGTGTATAAGGTTTAAGTTATGAATGTTAAGTGATATTGTGAAATTATTCTGTGTTAATTTAATGTTATGAATGTTATATAATATAAAGAAAAATATTTGTAATATATTTTTAATGCATCTTTATATTTTATAAACAAATATCTAAAATAAAAATCTGATTGTAAAAAAATACAACTTAATGAGTGAACATACATTTAAAGTTAAAAGTGAAATTATAAAAAAAATTGTAGATTTATTTTATTTTTCTTCTATAAATATAATTTTTAGTTCCTGCTAGGGAACTATAGGCACCACCAAATCTTAACTAGTTATTAATAATTCTCTTTTTAACCAATGAGAGCTAAAGCATTTTTTCTATTTGATTTGTTTTTATCTATTATCAATGTATACATGCCAATTATATAACAAAATATATTTCAAAATCGAATTCTCTTGAATCTAATTGGTACACAATTTTCACCCGATATAGCGGTTTAGCTTCCATTACTTCCATTAACGATTATTATGGAATGGTGGGTAATCCTGCATAGTAACAAATCATACTTAGTATTTATCTATTAATCTTATCACTTGTATAATCCTACATTGTAACAAATCATGCTTAGTATTCATCTATTAATCTTATATATATTGTAACAAATCATACTTTATATTAATTTAAAATATTTTTAAATTAAAATAGTTAAATTATATTGATATTAATATTTTTAATTTTTAAGAAGATTATAGTTTAATCAACAAATTTATATTTAAATTTTAGTCTTTTTTTAATAACTTCCTTAATTTTTAGATGTTATGGCTAATCTTATCATTCAACCTATTCATTAAATTTATACTTATATTTTATATTTTGAAATATTTATTTTATATATAATTTAGATTTTTTTTTACATTCTTTTAGATTACTGTTATAAATTGACTATTCTTTTCATTGTTTTAATACTAGCATACCTATATTAATTAATAATATATGTAAAACACGTCGAGAGAGTTATCTTTATCGAGACACCTATTGACTTGAAAAAATGCTTAGATTTTCATGAATATGAATTTGGAAAGCAATCAATTTGATTTCATTATTGTTTATGCCATTGTTTATCTCAATTCCCATATATAAGGGTAGACATTCAAATTTGAAATCATACCAACTTGTCTATAACAACAATCAACCAAGAACAATAAATTTAAAAGTAGGAATGTTCATCAATCACTAGATTTAGTATTGACACCATCAAAGAAGTATATTGTGTGATAAAATGGCATTAACTAACTTAGATATATCCACTGGTTTTTTTTTTCCAAATGTTTGAATACATTGTTAACATTATATACATTCAAGCATTTGAATGTTTTTTATAAAGGGTAAAACGGGTTTTACAGGGACCTGAAACCACAAAGTTTACAAAAATAAGGAAAGGAAACAAAAGTCCAACAGAAAACACCAGCTGCCAGAAAGGAAAAGGACGAAGCAAACAACAGAAAGGAAAAGCATTTGAATGTTACGAAACCTATAGCTTTGCAATTGAGTTTAATAAAGCTTTTCTCTCAGATGAATAATCAAACTTTGTTGTTTTTATGACTGTGCATTTAATCCTTTGTTCATCATTATAAGTCTCTTTTTTCACTTGAAGTTTAAATATGTATCTATTGAAAAGGACCTTTTGTATAATGTGTGAAAATTTAAAATGTGTGAAAATTTAACATCATCTTGTTTTTCATGCTTCAAAATGTTCAATTATTTTGCTGTAACACCCATAATTTCTTCTGCCGCTTCTTCAAAAGTTGTAATCCAAGTGAATGAAGTATGGTCTTGCACTTTGCATTGAAGTATATATTTATAATCACATTCAGGGAAAGTTTTATCACATCTTCCACAATACCACTGACCATTTTCATTAGTGTTTACCTTCTTTTTGCAGTGCCTATCTCCAATTTTCAAGGGGCATGCTATATAAAAAAAATTGTCTACCTTAATGAAAGATAAGGTATCTTTTATCACTATCCAATAAGGTTTTCCAGAGTTGGAAAGGTCCTGATCTTGTATTTATGAGATACTTTTTAACATTTTTTCTTCAATTGCAAATGAGATTTCCTTTGTAATAGAATGAGAATGGACATTCTTCCCTTCTATATCAAACCAAAATCTCAATTGGTGTGAGAGAGGAAGATCTGGATTTATAAGGAGTTGGGTTGTAGTAATTGTTCCCACAAATTTCCCACCAAAATCACTAATTCGTGCAGCCTTTATCGCAAGAATCGAGAAGGTTCCTACATTGCACATTTCTTGGAGTTGTTGACCTTCCTTATTGCAGAAATCACCCCACAATGTTAATTCCACCATACAACCAGACATGTCTTTCATTTGAAGGGTTCTTTTTTGAGTTTGTGTGGCATTCTTTTTGAATATGGTGTTTGGTGTGTCGATTGAGAGAACAAAACCAATAATATCAACCAAAGAATTGCTTTTCATGTTCTCAATTTCTCTTATCGATGTAAAATGGAATTGTTATTTTGGTATATAGCTATCCTCCTCCAAACACAACTCAACAATCGAATTTGTTTCTAATAAGATTTCCCATTCATTTTTTATTTGGTTAAAATTCTTTTTGTGCGGGTTTGAGTCTCCCTTTTGAGATGAGATACACTTTTCCAGTTTCAATATGATCATAAAACTTTTCTACAACTCCATTAAAACATGTTACTCTGATTTCACCACCATCTGAATCAACCAAGTCAAAAGTAAACCCTTTTCCATGTCCTTTGGCATTGTTAAAATGATGAAGTTGACCCTTTCTAGTAACCCTTGCCTTTATTGACCATCTATTCTGGTACGGATTGAGTGCTGCAATAGGAATGGTTCTTGTTTGAGGTTCATTTTTTCCAGCAATTGGTTGCTTATATGGATTGTTGATAGGATCCATGCCTACATCATCATCATATAAGGAAAATAGTATTCAATAGATTTCAAACATTGATAATTTGTTGAATTTTTCTATAGCAGAAGAATTGAATGTAGTATACATTTATTATATATTTTTTTGTATTTTATTTTATAATTTTAAATTGATTTTAGATGTGCATTTATTATTAAAAAAAATTGTATTTAAGTTGCTATATGTTAATCATAACCCTAATTGACTTTTAATCTTATCCTAAAATCTGCCCCTAATTCTAATTCTAACCGTAGCGTTAATTCAAACTCTATTAATGATTATAATTTTAATACTAACGTTAATTCTAATGTTGAGCCTAATTCTAATTGATCTATTTATCTTACATCCCTAAGTGAACTCTAATTCTAATTGAACCATAACCCTCATTGACTTTTAATCTTAGCCTGAAATCTACCCCTAATTCTAATTCTAACCCTAGCCTTAACTCAAACTCTATTCTTGATTATAATTTCAATACAAACCTTAATTCTTATGATGAGCCAAATTCTAATTGACTTTTAATATGAATTGAACCCTGAACCCTAACCCTAACCCTTATTAGAACACAACTCTTATTGAACCCTTATCATATCCTAAAATTAATACTACCCCTTATCCTAATTGTCTCTAACCCTAATTGAAACACAACCCTAACCTTTACACAAAGTTTTCTCCTATAACCCTAACCTTAACCTAATCTTAATCTATCCTCAATCTTAATTGAATCTAATCCTAATTGATTTGAACCCTAATCCTAACTAAGCCATAACCATAACCATAACCCAATTCTAACCATAATCTTAATTGCACTCTAACCCTAACCCATAAACCTAATTGTATTCTAACCCTAATTGAACCCTAAACTTAATTAAACACTCTCTATAACCCTAATTGATCTATTTATCTTACAACCCTAATTGAACTCTAATTCTAATTGAATCACAACTCTAATTGGCTATTAATCTTAGCATTAAATGTAACCCTAATTCTAACTCTATTCATGATGATAATTTTCATACTAACCTTAATTCTAATGACGAGCATAATTCTAACTGTAATACTAATTGAACCCTAAGCCTAACTTGTATTAGAACTCTTGACCCTTATGAACCCTTATTGTATCCTAAAATTAATCCTATCCCTAATCCTAATTGTCTCTAACCCTAATTGAAACCTAACCCTAACTCTAGTTGTATCGTAACCCTAACCCCAGCTCTATTCCTAACCTTTACCCAAAGCTTTCTCCTATAACCCTAACCTTAACCCTAATGTTAATCTATCCTTAATCTTAATTGAATTCTAATCCTAATTGAATTGAACCCTAATCCTAAGTAAGGCATAACTATAATCATAAGCCAATTATAATCATAATC
>VDFB02184951.1:277490-303135 GCA_007258455.2 Sequoia sempervirens | reverse complement strand
TGGTTGCAAGAAGAAACCTAGTCTTTATGATAATTTGCAGCAATGTGTGAATGAAGATTAATTGTTTATTTTGTATATGAGGAGGGGTTTTGTATTGTGAGGGTTGTGATTTAACCCTCTCTTCATCAGCACATACAGTGTCGATACTATCACAAGCTTACTAGCCCTAGTTGATAATTCAATGAAGGTTTTTCCAAAGGTTCAAGTGGATTGTTCAAATAGGTTTCCCCTCTGAATTGTGTGACTAACACCAAGTTTACTAGACATTAGTAGGGACTCTACACCTATAACAATCTACATAAATCACAAATCTATAAATGGATCTTAGGATGGGTAAGTTTGAGTTTAAATGTACACACACCCACACACCCAACTTTCACCTACATCATTTTACTAACCTTAATCATTCATCATGCCGAAAAATACACTTAAAAGAAGTCATAATTCTCTAAACTATTCTTTTAAAAAAATTTCAAGAACCATAAAAACTTATTGTCTTCTATTAGAGGACCTTAATCTTCTCACTCAAAACTAAACTAAACAATCCACAAATTCAAAGATACTTGTTTGATCTAAATAGTAAGGGAAAAGCTTTTTTGAAGTTACATAAAATTTATGATAAGTTTTCAAGTGTTTAGATGTAGATTAATATTTTTCACTAAAATTTAAAATGCATCCAATTAAAATTCTAACACTAACCCTTTGATCCCAAATAATCCAACATCACAATTTTGTATTCAATTTATATCCAATATAAAATTTAACATCTAATTGAACAAAATAATAATAATGTATACATAATTGTTCCACGCTCCCATGCATTGAGTTCTTCTAATATAAACTAGTCATCGCACCTTGGTGTGTAATGGGTACGCCGAAGAGGTGTGGAAGGTCAATTAGGAAAAAATGTGGTTTATTTTTTGCATACATTTATGTAGTACATGACGTCAATTCGTAGATATTTTTAAAATGATATTGTTTATATTTTATTATTATTACTATTATTATATTATTTATTTTATTTTGTATTAAATAAGAATATAATAATTATTAATTAGTAATTATAAAAATGATATATATATAATAATAATAATTTGTTAGAGAATGTAATATATAATAATAATAAATAATATAATTATATATTTATAAATTTTTTTTATTATATTAAATTTATGTTATTTATTACTTATGCTAATATATACCTAACTACATAGGATAAAGGATGCCATAATGTTAAAACCTACTGTGTCAATAGGATCTTAATAATTTTCATTTTAATAAATATTAATTTAAAACCCTTGTTTGAAACCATATTTTCAAAGCAATAACCCCTACTAAATGAAGGAATGAAGGTCAACAAATGGTGATTGAGGAGCCAAACCAAAAGAGAAATAAATGAGGACGCAGTAAAAAGAAAGTGACAAAGAATCCAAAAAAATTAAGTAAAATAGTAATCAACGAGATTCTTGGTTTAATCTACAATTGGTATCAATACATTTTTTTCAACCATCTAATAAAACTTTGTCGATACTCCAATATATCATCCTTCTCACGAATCTGTCGTGAATAGATACATTATTTTAATTTGACTAAGATACAAGATGAAGTACATATGTAAAAGATAAAAACCTTGAAGAAAACCTTTTTTCCCTTTCACATATTTAAGTTAAAACTTAGAGCTAGCATATTTTAACAAAAATATCTAAAGTGAACTTTGATTTTTTTTTTTTTTTTTATAGAGTTTTAAATACTTCATTTCAATTCCAAACACTCCCTTTAATAATTTATTTATCTTTTATCATTTCACTAACATATTTAATTATTTTCTCATATAACAAAGAATATGCACATGCAAAATAAACATATAAGGAACTGTCACAAATTACTAGTCTTACACATATAAAGATCCTAAACTTCACATGATTCAGATAAAATTTTACAAGCTTTGACATCTCAAGTATTATTAACCCTACATAGCAAAATGAGCTCACCAAACTAAACAAACAATCAATTTGTTGGTTTTAAACCATGTGCTTGCATGCTTAATTCACACATCAAATGTACCTACATGATATCCATAGCCAAAAATATAGGGTATAACAACAAACATGAATGCAAATTAAACATCATATATTCATCATATGATCACATCATATATATCTCAACACTAATCTCTCCAATTTAAACATTGTAAGATCAATATAAGATTATGAATCTAATGTATATAAATAATCACTAAATAAAAAAATATAATTAATCTATTAAAGTTATTTAATTATTATGAACAAGTGAAACTAAAAAAGTCATATAAATTAAATCTTAAAATAACCATATTAATATAATTAATGTATGTATGTATGTATGTATGCTATATATAATTCTTATGAAAAAAAGAATTCGATCAAAAAAAAATTAAGTTTTGGGTACCTCTGTGTAAGGTATAAACAATCTCACTATAACTACACCCTTACTCCTTTAGAAGGTTAATCTCACTATAACTACATCCTTACTCCTTTAGAAGGTTACAAGTAGTTGTAGAGAAAATTATAATGAATCCCAAAAAAAGACTATTAAACATTCACATTTATTATGTTTGGAAAAAATAATGTTGAGAGAGAAAGTATGCTTAATAATTCTATCCTACATATAAAATTGTTAAGTGATAGATGAATAAAAGTATAGATGTTGATTTCAGAATTTTATTGTAGATGGTTTTGATAATTCAATTAGGAAGGTCTCTCTCCATGAGATATTATTTTACTTTATATTTTAGAGCAAAATACATAAATGTACATGTAGATATAATTTTATTTCATATTTTAGGAAAAAATGCATAACACAACCATACAATCATCAAATTAATAAACATATATATTTTGACATAGTATTGAGGATAAAAGAGACAAATACCATAGGAAGACACACTAGTTAACATAGATAGAATATTTCTACTCATATTGAACATAAATAAAAATATAACAAGCACAAATAACATGTTAGTTTATTCTCATGCATTTTCTTAATTAACCCCTAAAATTAAAACCAAAAATTCACATATTTCTAGGAGGTTTTGGCATAAAGAAAATATTTTTACAAATAGACAATTTATTTTGTTGTGCCACAACCTTTTTGAAAGAATGTGGCTCTCCCTTGATGATCTTAAATTGTAACCTCCACAAGACAATTTCACATTGAAGGATTCTTCTTCATTGACTCCCATTCTCTTAGAAAAATGCAATTGTTGTGTTATATCTTTTCTATTTCTTCAATCAAGACGAGATGAGTTACTTAGGCCACTGGGATGTTGATGGCAATGGAACAAAAAAAATAGATTTATCTAAAGAAAAGCAAGACTTATTGGCTTTGCATGTAAAACACATTGATCGATTCAACATTATTCCTTAGGAACTTTAGATTGAAAGAAGTAACAACATGCAAGCCTTCAAAAACTCTAGGATACAACCACATGTTAGCTAATGTGCCAAGTAAAACACCACAAAACAATTCTAAAAATCCATCTTGAAGGATAAATAAAAAACAAGAAGGTTAGGTATTCGTTTGAATTTTTGTTGTCTTTGCACAATATATAAGACAAACAAATAATACATACACTTGAAAACAAATTTTTAGAATTTTAAAATAAAAATATTAGAAAAGCTTTTTTTTACTTATGATGATTGTCATTAGATAGATACCAACTCTTCTATAATTTTATCATATACAAAACTCAAAAAACTTCACCAATTAAACTATAATAAAAATCTAAATTCTTGATAATGATACAATTTTGATATTTTTCAAAATTAAATGGAAACATTAGTTTCTCTACTATATAAATAAGGACTAGGGGTGGAAGGACTAGGGGTGGAGGGCCTAGCTCGATTGGCTAAAGCATCTTGTTGGAGGCAAGATGTCATGAGGTCTAGTCTACCCCTCCCCATGATACTGAAGGATCTGTTGCACTAGCGACACTGATCAAGTGAAAAAATTTACAGTTTATAAAAGAGACTACTAAAAATTTAATATTATTTTACCCATTGAGATATTTAGTATACTAAGGGACAAATGATGAATAATGTTTGACATGTTCCATCATTGAATACATTAGTTTCCAATGAGTAGGTGTAATAAGAAGAATTGTGTTGAAGTGACTTGCAAAGAGGTCATACCTGTTTTTGTACGCCCAACTACCCCAAGGAATTGATGAAAGCGACTCCTTTTTCGAATATTTTGGAAGAGTTGAATAAATGACGTAATGTTTGAATGTGTAAAAGGAAGGACATCACGTTTCCCATATTGCGGGTGGAAACCTCAAAAAAACCCTTGTATCCATCAATAGTTGAATAATTTAATATTTTGACTAAGGCATGCACTTTAATAACCTAATTTCATGCCTAGTTTACGCGTTAAGGAATCCTAGTCCCCTTTCGACTTCTTCATTGCCACCTGCTTTGTCTTTAATGGCCCTTCGTATTTAGTCCGTCCTTCCTCTTTAAATGGGCCCTCGCATTAAATTCCGATGTGTATTTTTTTTTCAAATGATTCGTGGCGTTTAGGGATAATGTTTTTGAACAATTTGGTCCTTTGATTTGGTTTGGTCTAGTTTATGACTAATGTAATTAATTATTATTATTATTATTTTTTATCAATAAGTATGTGTTGAGTGTTGAATTTATTTTTTGACTGAAATTTTTATTTGTTTCTATGTACAAATTTATTGTAGTTTTGATTTTTGTTATTGTATTTATTTCATATAATTTATTAAAAAGAAAGTTCAAAAGATTATCACGATACAAAAGTCAATCACAAGATTTAAGGTTCTATTGTTCATAATTGCTTTAAGCATATGTTTGGTATTGTGAACGTCTTCATGTAAACTTGTTGTAGAAAACTCTTTATTTTTATTATTCATTCCACAACACAGATGACTCAAATCATATAAGGCAATTAAATAAAAGAATAAAGGAGAATCAAATCCAATCAAAACTAAATAAGTTCTAGGATATGTGAAAATAAAATGATAAAGAGATAACACTATTTACCAACTTATAAACCACATTCCCTTTTTCATTCTCATAAAAAACTAAAACAAGGAAACCTTTTGGATGCAAAAAACTTGTGAATGCCTTGATTCTTGCCCCTTTTTGCAACGACAAATCTAAGCTTCCCGTTTCTCCATTAAGAGACTACTTTGTTTTGTAAAGAAAGAAGTCTATAATGTAGACAAGAGAAGACAAATTATTTGCTTCTATCGTAGGTGTTTAAAGGGTGATTATCTTTTTTAAGGAAATGTTTATAACAAGGACTAGCATCAACGAGTCTTTGATTTGGACTTCTTGATTCTTATAGTATAAAATTAGATAAGAAGATTTCACCTTTAATGCTGATTTTTAGTTTTCAATACATTTATTTCTACCACTTAGTTCTTCCCTAGACTTAATTCAATAAAACCTAGTATGTTATAGGCTTCTACGACTAAGTGTTTGAGATCATATTAGTGCATTTATTTGTCATGGTCATTGTATGTTTGAATGCTAATGTCAAGAAGAAAATAAATGGTGTTTAATGTGCTGCTATCTAAGGTATTGCCATTTGACATACATGAATAATATTTGAGATAAAAAAAATAGCCAAAGTGTTGCCTTACAATTTTGAAGATGAAACCGTAAATTGTATTGTTTGAAGATGCTCTAACATTGATATTTAGGAAAAAATAAGCTAGAAATAAAAGGAATTGGGGAGAAATAAGAAATTTTTGAGCAAGGTAAACCTTCACTTTGGTCTTCTATTGAAATATCTCTCTTTGTTCTTTCACATGTCAACGCTTCTAGTTATATCATGATATTTAGAAAATAATGAAGGGAGTTAAAAAATGATATATTCTTACATCATTAAGATTACTCTTTATTGATGGTCTCTAGCACCTTGTTTGATGCAACTCATCTTGCATATGAATTTGCCTTACCCTTATATTTTTTGACAACATAGCAAAGAAATAGCATGATGTTAGTTTGTGTGCTTATTCCATGAGAAAATAGATTATTATCCTCTATGAGTTAGTTGAATATTCTTCTTCCCATCTTTATGATTTATAGTTCAATTTTGGGATGTTAGCTCTGTGATTTGAATCTCAATGATTATTTGTGTTCTTTTTATGTATTTTATTATCTTGATAATAAAATACATAAAAAGAACACAAATAATTTTGATTATACTTGGAATTTTTGAAGTAATGTAGCTCCAATATTTATTTTAAGTTTGGGTGTTTATTTATCATGGTCATTATTTTATGAATTTATCTATCTTCATGTATTTTGTTATGTATTAGCTCAATCTATGATTCAAAATATTGAGATGTACAAAAGAAAACATAGGTAAAATAGGGTTACATTTTTAAATATAATATTTAATACAAGATTTGGGAATATGAGTTACAATAGAAAAATAAAATATAACCCATTATGCAACATTCAAAAATAGACCTTAGTGTTTTTTATTAACTAAGCTCAATTTTAATCTATGACAATATGAATCTAGGAAATTTGTCAATGTCAATGGACCCTAAAGTTTAATAACTACTAGATTATAATATTTGGTTGCATTATCTTCTTTAGAACATCTTACATGAAGCCACAAATATTATCAACGCTTTTGAATTCTATTGTCCATCATTTACCTCTTGTAAACCAACCCATCAAATATCTACTTCAACTTTAATAGAATATAATGCACCCAACTAAGCATTTATCTTATGAAATATAGATAAAATATTCATTAAAAATAGAATTCATGCAACTATGCAGAATTTACAACAATGAATCAATATAATTATGAAAAATTTATTTCTTGCTCTAAGCTACATAACAACTTGTCTTCCCAACAATCTTTTCTAAACAACCATTAAAATGAGTGTCTCATTTGTACTACTTATAATATTATTAACATGCAACTTTCAAGCAAGACAACTAGATACTTGGGGTAAAGGAGGTGCAACACTAGCTACTTTGGGTAGAGGAGGTGCAACAAAGTGTTGATGTACTAATATGTGTTGTTATAGTTAGAGCATTAGCACAAATTAAAAATTAATTAGATTTAAAGTCAAACCTCATACTATCCTAATTAAATCAACACAATATTAAAGTTTTAGAGATGATTTAACGAGTCAATAGGAGGATACCATTTTACTTAATCTCTAGGGTTCTTTATGTTTAGTGTTCTAATTTTCTTTTTGGTTTTGAAATATTATTTTGTTGTGCTTCTCTTTCTCGATGGTGGTGACACTACTTTTGGCAACAACTTGCTTGTCACTTGTTTGTTGTCTTGTTGTTGCTTGCTCTTGACTATTATAAGGAGGAGGCGCTTTCAAAACCTTTGTTTTACCTTTAATAAAAATGGGTCAATAGACATATATAAAAATTTAATTCTCAAATTAGTAGCAAAGACATGTCTTATCTTCTTTGACTAATATAGCCTCCACTTTTATCAAGTTATATGTTTTTCTTTATACAATTATGTGTAGAGATTAATTTTTAAGGTGAAATATAACTTGCTATGTACCATATCTATTACTAAAATTTTACAAAGTTATAGATTAATTGAAATATATAAAAACATTATAGGGGGATTTGTTCATATTAAATATAGTTTTTTCTAGTATGTAGCAAAAAAAATACAAATAATGTTTAGATTATTTTTAATTATCATTTATTTCAAATATTAATTAATAATATTAAAATAATTTAAATAGTTTGAATATTGTTTTTTACGTGTAATAATTTTGATCTCATATAGTTGTAGGTCCTCCAAAAAAAAATTGAAGTGCAATTTTTTATTAAAGTTTTTCAAATACAATAGATTATTAATTTTATGGATTGGTATTTAACTTGGAGGATTCTCACTTGTGGGTTGGGCCCATTTTATATGGGAAGCATACAACATGCTCATAAACATTATAAACATTAGGGGATCTATTGACAAACATGTAACATATTTTGGATGTCTAAACTTGTCCACTCAAGTTGGTTTCTCCTACTTCCTCTACCAAACTCTTGAATATTTATCTTTCTTTAGTTCATGGAAATCCATCTTCCTTGCTCTATGTGTTGGGCATCTAACTTTAAAATTCTATCATGTCAAGATTGTTTTTATTTGGAAGAAGATTTTTAGTTTCTATTTTTTTTGTGAAATAATACCATTATAAAATAGAGGCTTCGTTAGACTTATCAATTTAACGACCTATAGTTAGTAGTGAATTGTTTAAGTAAAAGTGGATGTGACACTAGCTTGTTTAATATTTCCATTTAGCAAAGAAATCATGGGGAGAAAGCATGTCATAGGAAGAATTTATGTGACATAACTTCAAGAAAATGACATAAGAACTTGTAATGCCCGTCCACAATATCTAGGCATGCCATATGTAATTTTAAGGTCTTACCCAATAAATAGAGTAGGCTAATACTACTTGAATAATTTTATTCACACCACATCCTTTTATCTATAATAAACATTTATTCAATATCAAAGCAAAAAGGTTACAATTTTTTTTTTAACGAATAATATTAAGTTCATAAGTGACCATAGTTGGACAATAGGGTGCAAAAGTATTGTTGAACACACTGAAATACTTAGAGGGGGGTGAATCAGTATGCTTCAAAGTTCAACCCCAATTAATGATTGTTGATGCTAAGTTAAATCAATTAATCATTCCACTACTTGAACAAAACAAGAAAGAAGATAAGCACACACACAAGAACACATAAGCCACCAAATTTATGTGGAAAACCCCACAGGGGAAAAACCACAATGAGAAATGTTGCTAGGAGCTATTGTTCTAATCTAGCCTCACAAGAAAATAATAGTTACAAATTTAATTTTGGGCTACAACCCAAGGAAGAAAATAGGGCTAAAACCCAAGGAAGCTACTACTCCCTAAATGAAAAGGGAAACAACTAAAATATGACTAGCTTTATGGCTTCAACCACTGATAGTCATTAATTCTACTCATTAGGTTTGTAGCGAATCTTATCATGATTTTCTCATGCAATCATACATCTTTGCACACATCTATCTACCTCTTCACATCTTTAATCTTCTATATATATCATCGAAACACTTGAAAAATACAAACTCAATTGGTCATAAATAGGAAATTATGAAACTTGTAGCATGTTGAACTACATCTTCATTGGTGGTATACAAAAATGATAAAATATTATTTACATCTCTTCTCGATGAGTCAACATGACCCATAAAACATCTTCAATCAATCCTTGAACTCTGCTCAATCTTGAATTAGTGGTGCACATAATTAATATACCTCAGTCGGCCTCAACAAAAGCATATCTTCACAAAATAACTTGAAACATCTGTATGATACTAGAAACAAGAAATATATTCATACGCTTCATACCTTGGATACTATGAGACAAGTGGAGTATCCACACAAACGCATAAAATTGATCTTCACAATCTTATGTTGGCACAAGTATACAAACATTTATTTTGATGAAGATTAGGCATCCAAAAAAATTGTAACACTCTGTCACTTGAAAACTGAACTTGCGGAGCACAAAATCACTTGAGTCTTCAATATAGCATGCATAGATGTCACTGAATATGTCCTCAAATTTTCTTGGCCAAATCTTTACATCTGGAGGAATGTAGAGCATTCCAACAAGCCTTCATAAGCACTTTGTGCTGCCATAACACATACCAAAACTTTGTCACATGTAACGTTCACTGTAGAAGGATTAAAGATGAAACCTTGGATATAATACCTTCACATCTCTATCAACTTTTCTTCAGAACCGTAAGACTAAATATTACTTTTCGGAAGGGTGCAAACCAAAACACTGTGACTCTATCTGAGAATATACACTATGAATACCTTGGACATAACTTTTGCAACTTTCAGCTGAGTGTAGTACACCAAACTGGCAATATATTATTATAGGTATACTAAAAATAACATTAGGACATGTATACCCACCTCCACATAATATTTAGGCAAAACAATGATCCATACACCACAATGCTAACTTGGACAATTTGATAAATTTGAACACTTAGCAATCTTTGGAGCATATATAGACTTAGGTACACTTTTGACAACAATGACAACCAATATTATCAAG
The DNA here is from genome assembly GCA_007258455.2 of Sequoia sempervirens. NCBI lineage: Eukaryota > Viridiplantae > Streptophyta > Pinopsida > Cupressales > Cupressaceae > Sequoia > Sequoia sempervirens. The sequence goes on along the minus strand of VDFB02184951.1, from coordinate 293,002 downwards.
CTCTGACAATCTCCCCCTTTGTCATTGATGGAAAAACCAAAAAGATGTGCACAAACACTCCCCTTTAGGTGCACATTTCTTTCTCCCCCTTTGACATCAAGGGAAAAGGGCAACACAAATTTCTTTATACAAGAAAAACCTATAACTCCCCCCAAATCTATGAAACAACGAAAAACAAGTTGTTTATGATGAGGTTCACCATAATAACCTATTTTTCCAATTTCATTCAAAATGTAAGCTATGAAATGCAAATGAAGAACAATAATCAAAACTAACAAAAACAACAACCAAAAAGGCAGACCTAGAAAGGGGAAAATGATATGTACCTTTCACCAAAGTCACCTTTTGGAGCTCATTGAGGACTCATTCACCCTATGGCAAATGGGTCCTAGCTAGGGTTCCTAAAAAATGTTTTTTGGGTTCTCTTCTGCTATGTTTGTAGACCCAGATTCCCAATATTCACTATCGAACAACCATAAATAAATTTTGTAGAGTTTCCTTGATATGACAACTTTTCTTGCAACTTTCTTCAATTTTTCTCTTCAAAAGATCTTCCACCTAAAATCTGTAATCACACATCAAAGAGAGAAAAATGTTTTGTTAGGGAATGGGGGTTTTCCTTGGTCAAACCCCATTTTGGTAGTTAAACCTTGTAATGAAATGAAATAACATGAAGGAATGATGAATGAATAAAGCAATGTCACAACTCACCAAACCCTTGAATGAACCTTTGAAGGACTGAAATATTGATGTTGGTCTTGCATGAAATGGCTTCAATGGATGTGGATCTTGATCTTGAAACTTGATTTGAAATGATGCCTTGAATACTTGAATAGATATTGAACTCTACATCACCATATTAGCTCAAACAACATGCATGATGCAATAAATCTTTGACATGATAATGAAATCTTGATTGCTGCAATAGTCTTCAATAATTTTTCCCTTGAATTCCTTGAAAATGCTCTTGAATGCTCTCTTGATCATAAAATTTTCTCTAGGAATGCTTGAATCAAAATTTCTAGGTGAAACATAGTGGAATGACCTCTTATTTATGCATATCTTATCATTAATTTTATAAATTCAAATATCACAAGTCAACATTGAATCATGGATTTGAAAATGTTAAAATACCACCAAAAACATAGTTTAAATTAGGGTCCTAGGTTTAAGTGAGGACCCATTCGTCCTATGGCGAATGGGTCCTAGGTCACATACCTATGACACATATTTTCCAAAGTTAAGTGTTGTCTAATGGCATTTATGAATGTTAGGTTTCCTCTTCGAAATATGCGATAAATTAGGCTTGGATTTGAATTAAAGGGGGAAATTAAGGAAAATTATCCCCAATTAATTAATATATCCCTAAATTAGTGTGAAAGTATAAAGGTACATCTTACAACACCAAAAACAAGGCACAATTAAGTCCATTTCAATTAAAAGGGCCCTAAACTTAATGTGAATATGCAAATTACATATTACAAAAATAAATTAAGGAATCATTAAGATAATTTTATTTATTATTATTCATTCTGAAATTAAGTGTGAAAAAGGGATACTTTTTCCTACACTACAATCTATATATCTTTTACTCCCTCAGGATGAAGTCCAGTTACTTCATCAACAAAATATCCTTATATCTACTCCACATATATGCATAAGAAAAAAAGAAAGATATCTTACATAAAAAATTAGACACAACCGACTTGGATGAAAAAATGCTCTTGTAGATTGACTTGAATTGGATCAAGCTATTATCCCATTTCTTCTTTGTAGTGGTCAAGGTTCGGACTTGACATGTCAGCTACACATATGTACCTTCTGCATCTTCTAAAGAATATGGTGCCTTGTATTTTTGAACTACACCATTGGCCTCCACTAGAAGTCCAATGAGTGAAGCCAATCTTAGGCTCACTACTCTCAATTGTTTCACCAGAACTTTGAATTGCTCCCTTTGATCTTGTAGTTGTTGTATATGGGAGTGAATACTTTCCACTTGTGCCTTGATAACACCATTAATATCTTGTGGGTTAAAGCATAATAGTGGTTTACAATTATTTTGAGGAAGGAATTCTCATTTATTTTTGTTTTCACCATATCAATGGGTTCGACTGAACTTATAGGTTCGATTGAACACTATTATATGTTCGACCGAATCTATAAGTTCGGTCAAACCCATTGTTCGACCGAACCACTCAACGACCCAATAAAATAAACATATTTTATAGGGTTTGGTCGAACCCGGGTTCGACCGAACCCCTTGAATTAGGGCAAATAAAAAAGAAGAAGTCACTGTCACATGACTATTTGTAAAGTGGCAAACGTGAACAGAGGAGGATGACGAACGTGAACAATGAAGGTGGAGAACCCAGGGGAAAAACGTGCACCACATTTCTAAGTTCATCAACCTCTTGACCGAGCCATAGTGAGCAGCAGGTTGGTGATTAAAATTGCGTTTCAAATTGAATTTATTTTGAAAAAAATTTAAACCCTAAATGGAATGAAATGGTTAAAATTTACAGTAGATTTGAAATTAAGTTTGTTGAAATTGAAATTGCATTTGCTTAAAAGTTTCTAAAGCCTTTCAATAACAACAAACTTAATTTCTATTATGCTTTGATGAATGTTCATACCGTGTTTTAAAGCTCCAATTTTGGCACGAGCAGGGAGTGTCGAATTTGACTTTGCAGTCCATTTGTTTGAAAGATTTTGCATACCCATTTTATAAAAAAATTCAAACAATTAATGTGTCTTTTCTATGCTTCCACATTTTGCATACATTTCTACCAAGGCACTGCCAATTGCATTTGCTTGAATGTTTCTAAAGCCTTACTTTGTTAATAGATTTTTTTGAGGCATTATATCAAACAGTTCATGTGCCTTCCACATTTTGTATACATGTCTACTAGGGCACTTGCAATTGCAACTACAACATCTAGTAAAATTCCCCCTTGATGATTTGATTGATGTCCATACCCTATCCAAAGCACCCATTTTGGCACAAGCAGGGGGAAGGTTGTGGAATTTGGCTTTACAGTTGTCAATTGCATTTGTTTGAAAGTTTCTAAAGTCTTTTCAACAAACCCATTTGCAAGGATAACATGATATTATTTAAGTACAAGCTTAAGTTTAAATCTTGCATTTGAAAGCTAAATTGAAATTAAAATTATATGTTTGAGGCAATGCATATAAGACACCCATACAAAATAGTACAAAAGAAAGAGAAAAAATGTAAAGAATGCACTTGTAACCTATACTTGAGAGCATTAAAATTTTGAAATTAAACATAAAGAATAATAGGATATATATATATATACTCTTTCAAATCAACATTGAATATTAGAGGATGAACTACATATTAGGATTTTTTTTTTAATATAAATCAGGTAAAACTTATTCCTTTGAGTAGATGAATAAACTCTATTAATATTTAATAGTAAGGTTGTAAATGAAAAATTATTGTGGTTACAAGATAAAAGAAAATAATACTAATAGGTAATATTTATATTAAGGAATGTCATCTCCAATAACATACTTAACACTAATAATTGGGTTATAATCACATTATGTATCATAAATACAAATATTAACATTGATGAAAATATTATATTATGGATAATAATTATAATAAAACATAATAAATTGAAACTTATTTCATATGAACATGCAAGGGAAATGTTAGTATGTATTATAAATAGTAATATTATTATTTAGAGTAAATTTTAATATTGCAATAATAGTATTTACCATTAATATTATGAAATGATAATGTTGTTATATATTAGTAATATAAGCATTGCAAGTGTTATTATCCAATATACAGTGCCCAATGTATAACAAACAAAACCATTCACATTAAGAGAAAGCGCTAATAAATATTTCTTTTATTGTTGGTTTTAGGGCATGACCTTGGAGAACCAAATAGTAATGTTGTTAAACATTAAAAATTGTCAATTTTGGAACAAATGACAATACCATTAATTGGAGTAAATGCTATTTTAAAGTTTAAATTTATATTTTAATTTTAGGGTAAATACTTTTGGTTGAATTTATGAATTAGAAATAGAAATTTTGAAAGGGCCCCACCCTTTTACAAAGACCAATAAAGAAACAAAAAATGATCAATCATATTGGCATGGAACAACAACAAGAAAAATATAGTTATAAGTTAGAAAAATAACATCCAATTAGAAATACTCCACCAATAGTGGCAATGTATCTAATAAAGAGGGTCATTTTCCCAAAAACATTAGTAGATCTATCATTTCACAACTTGAATCCAAAATTCTTCAAGGAACTATATCTTATTGTCAACCTTATCCTTTTCCATGAATGAACCTAGTTGAGGTTTGTAATGGAGTTTCCATCTTTAGTTTCCAAACTTGAGACCAAAGGGAATAAAGGGTTCCTATAATCTTCTAAACTTGAACCTTCTTCATATTTTTAAATTATTAGAAGAAATACCAAGAGGTGAATGTTGCAATTCAAGAGAATGGTAGAGGCAATGAACTCCAACTAATACATCTGTAACATGATTCTTGTCTCTACCAATCTCCTCTAAATTTCTCTTGACAAGACCTTCTAAATTAGTCATGTCTACAAGAGGACCAACCACCCCTCAATTATGCTCAAAGGGAGCCTCAATGAAATCCTAAGGTAAACAAGGCTCCATCTCATCCTTATGCATTTTGTTCAACCTTGCCTTCCTCTAAAATTCCTAAACCTATAAAATACATAGCTATCTACACATGACAACATGGTGAAAACACAAGAAAATCCTATAGCATGACATGTTGAACCCAAATAACCAAATTCAAAAATAATTTAATCTATAAGTATAAATAGTTTGATAGTAGAAACTTTATACATATAAAAATATGATAAATGTGTGATTATTTTTCTTTCCAATCTATAAATTTTTGATGTGCTTGGCTATATAATTGAGATGATTCACTCATTTAATGTAATGATAAAAATTTAGTATGTACATGAAAGAAATATTTTCAAGACATCAAGCTACCATTCTACATAACTCTCACATGGAAATAAGAATATTATTTTATTTTAACTAAAGAAATTGTGTGTACTCTATCTTGAAAATTACTAATTAATTTTGAATTATATACTTATAATTTAAAATAAGAGCATCCTTTGTAACATGGAATAGATAGTTTAATTAATGAAATAAAATATGTTTTTATATTAAGAAAAATTTACAAATATATGGAACTCATACATTGAGAAATTGACTAAGATGTAACTCTATATGAGAATTAAGATGCTCAAATAATTTATATACCTTCTTTCAATAATTAACATTATAAATTAATACTTGGCTCATATTGTATACCCACCTCCCAAAGGTCTTGGAATGGATGCATTTAGATGGAGAAGGATTTCAAAAGGCTCATGGTACTTGTGGACCCCTCAAAGGCATGATATAGAACACATGAAAGTTCTTTATTTATTAAATTTGGTCTTTAGTTGTTGGCTTCTAGTATGAATGTTATCTATAAGGTGGAATTCTTAGTTGAGACTCAATCTTCCATTGTTGGTTTCTAGTGTGATTATACAATGTGAGCCAAGTATTAATTTATAATGTTAATTATTGAAAGAAGGTTTTGTTTCATAAGAAGAGGTATGCTGACATATTCCAAGGCATGTTATTATCCACAATGCATGAAACTTCTTCACATCTCTACCAAGTTCTAAACAGATACAGATTTGCCATTTCCATGGAGGAGATTGATGATTTAAAAATAAAATCTCATGTCATTTCTTTCTTGAGAAGTCATGTTTGCATTCATGATTTGCAACTTCCATCTTCATCCAAAAATAAATTTTGTTATTGTTATGTGCCTGATATTAACAAATCAAAACCTTCTTTTGAGCATGATCGTCAACACAAAGGTAAATGGGTGGAAACAAAAGAAAGCTTGATTAATGGCTTTCAACATGTTGGTGGAAAATCTGCATCTTTTTGAAAGTGGCTTCCCAGCTTATCAATCTTATGTTTAGTAAGGTTTTGTAATCTCCAGTGTTATGTATTCGGGTCACGGGTATATCTAGTATGATGTCTTCTTTTGGGTATTTTGGGTGCATAAGAGAATGTGCATATGTAATGATGTATTCAACCAATGTGCTTATGTAACGTTGTAATCAGATAATTGGTCATTTGTACTGGGACCTCACTGGTCTTTTTGATATATTGTAAAATTTGTTACTTAGATTGCAACTGGGGGCTTTCTTGCCAATTCTTTCCCGCCAGTATGTCCGCTTGAACCAACTATATGTACAAAATATTATATATAAATAAAATTATAAGTGGTCTCCCACTTTTGCTAAAAAAAAAAGTTCTTGTAAATGTCCACATCTTTTTCCTTGACACAGTTGCTATTTTTCCTACAACAAGATTTTCTTTTATGCAAGGTCCCACTCACTCCAAGATTAGTACAAAAAAACTATACCTGTAACACCTAGAATGTAAGATGACCAAGGCTTAATACCAAATGAAAGAAAGTAGTGGTGTAAAAATATTCCTACACTAATAAATGGGATATTATATACTTAAGCACTAACAATACCTACAAGCCAATCATATGAATCATGTGATATTATATACTCAAGCACTAATAAATGGGATGTTTTGAAATATACATTAAAAGTGGTTTATTGAAACTATGAGTGAAAATAATTTAACCACAATTTTTGTATTCCACTTTGATATGTTCAAACCCATTAAAATATTTCTTATGATTTTTCATAATGTTGGTCAATACTTTACTGTAAATATTCTATAGTCATGCCCTTAAATGTCATAATAATATGTCATAAGAGGGTTTCATCTTATAAATCTATAATGTTATTATATGCTCTTAGAACATCTTAGACACCTCCCAAAGCATTCAACAAATGACAAATAACTACCAACACAAAGTGAGATGCCTCATTTCCTAATATGAGGACAAAATAATAAATCAAAATATTAGGATGCAAGGTTGACCCACCTTTCCCAATACTTGGCTAAGTTTATCATCTATTGAGGAGTGGATCCCAACAACAATTGTGCTTAGTGCTTACTACTAATCCAAGGAATACCTATTCATTTTTTCTTTATTGTATTCCTAATGACTCCTCATCTCAAGTTAAATTGTCAGAATGGATTTTTATGCCCTCCCTATGACTAAATGGCTACAAGGAGGTGAATATGATATGGTGGAAAAAACCAAGATACAAGTAGGTTTAGTTCTCATAAACTCTCTAAAAAATGATTGAATTCCTACATCCTAACTAGAAATACCATGAGGGGTTTAGATCCCATTTTAGAAAAAAGTTATTCTTATACTCATCACTAGTTCACTTGGACCAACTAAAGAGATGGTGAACTAAGGGAAACTTAGTTGTATTGATATATTTTACTTAGTTATTTCTCTTTCCATTGTCCCATCTCCACAAAACACCCTTATTTAAGTAGATTCTATTAAACCTATCTCACATATCACCTCCCAATTCTTTAAACTTTTCAAACTTCTTATTCTTCATTCCTAATAATCTATCCTTCAAGCTCAACACTTCCCACCTCAATCAAATTGATCAGCTTGCTTCCCTAATATCCCTTTGGTTGATGTTCCTAGACCTCAACAAAATGGTAAGTGGATACAATTGTGGAATGATGCGATTAAATCTATTGCACACTACCTTAGAAGATTTGAACTTAATTGTGGCAAAGGATCTCAATTAAGAGATAGGCTTACATTGGATGAAAGGATATAAGGGATACACATTATTTTTTAGTTATCTTGAACATATTTACATTCTCAAGAGTGGATAATATCTATCGTTGATCAAGAGAGATAGTGCCATGACAACTCTAATGATATTAAAACAAGCATCTCATCTAGGACCCGCCTCCAGTAGGGGATCCCGTGCTCACCAGTGTGTGTAAAAGACACACCAGCTCTGTATCATGCCACGAGAGCATCCTCTGCCCCCATCAGAACTAGAACGACATGTGGACATAGCACAGAAATATGCTCCCACACCCAGACATGAAGTAATGTCACTCCAGCCCCCAGTGCTCTGCCGTCCATGTATACGTACTTGTGCAAATCTCTGTAGAGCGAGGTGAGAAGAATAGGCCCCCATGCAAAGTGAACCGACCTGTCTTAGACCATCCTCTCCCAGCAATAACCCCAGCTGGGACTAAAATATCGCCCTTGTCGGTCTGGGGCAACGAGACCCAAAATGATAGCTGCAACTGCCCAGCGGAAGGGAGGTGCTATAACCCTGTATCTCTCTAGCTCAATCTGTCCCTCACAGTAGATAATATCCCGTGTGGTGAGGACTCTGATGTAGCACTCACGTCCCTTGTCTATATCAAAGATCGCTCGTCGATCGTGAATAGGCAATCGTAAAATCTGCCAAACGTCCTCCAAAGTGATGGTGGCCTCGCCAATAGGGAGATGAAATGACGACGTCTCGCTGTGCCACCTCTCGACCAGCGCTGACAACATCCCTAGGTGGGTGCGCACGGGCGCCGCATATGCAATGTGCCATAATCCTGCAACTCCCAGTCGATCCTGGTCCCTGTCACTCAGGTCCCGTAGGATGCTAACTAAATCTCGTGATCAGTGCTCCCGAGAGTAGAGCTCCCTCACCGCATCCTGCATCAAGGAAGGTCAACGTGTTAATTTTTTTTGAAAATTCCTGGTCAAACACTCCAAGCTCGTCCCCAGCGGCGCAATTTGTGATGGCGTCGCAGTTTGAGTTTACTCAAACTCCGACGCTCGAGCCCAAAAAGAGCCAAATGGTGCTGCCACGATGCACTTTCTCCTCCAGCATCGCAGTTTGGGTGAAAAGGGCACCGCCGTGGCACACTTTACCCAAATCAACCCGCCGAGCCCGAGCCCAACGTCGGAGTTTGTAAACTCCGAATTACACCGCTGCGGCGTGAAACAACATTGCTGCGGCACAAAATGGCAATGAGCAGTGCAGTTTAAATGCCGAGTGGCGCTATACAGCGCCGCTGGAGGTGAGCTCCCTTTTAAAGCATTAATTACAAACATTAAATGAAAAAACAAAGCTTGGGTAAGGGTCACATATCGGGGCCCCGATGCCAAGTGGCTGCTGGAATGTCTAGACTTGATCAGTGATGTGCAGGGGAAGCTGTCATTGTGCCATATCGCCGGAGGGTCAGAGCTCAAATCTCAAATTTGCTAGCGAAGGTGTGTGAAAATGACTTGAAAGTGACCCCTCGGGCCCCTTTTAGGCCTAAAAATTAGGGTTTTTTAACCCTAAATGGCTGTCCTGCTAGGGTTTTGGACCCCTGAACCTATTTTTGTCCATTTGAGGCTTGTTTTTCATCGTTTTATTGTGTTTAGACACGTTTTTATCCTCCCGGAGCCCTTTCGGACCTATCGGGTACTTTGTCATCTTTTTTCGTGAGATCACCCAAAAAAATAAAAATTTCGTTTGATCTCTCGAGGGGGCATTATAATGGCATGTTTTCTCTCGCTATGCAGCAGTGGGGAAAGTTGTTAAATATCAATTTTTTTTTGGCTTTGATCGAGATCGGTTATTCTTTGAACCAACGCAACGAGTGCATTGCTTCAAAGAGGGGAAAAATGTAGACACGTAAAATATATTGATTGACATTGTGCATTCGATCCTGACTTACTAACATCGTTTCTTCCTAAATTATCCCTCGGTCTAACCATTTAATCAAATTTCCTTATTTGATTAAATTCATCAATTTCCCTCCTTTAATTAAATAAATCATTTTATCTAATTAAGTCTCTCTTTTTTGTTAATTAAATCAATCCATCTGATATGATTATCCCTATTTAATTAAATAATCAATTTATTTGATTAAATCTCTAAAGTCTATCCATTAAATAAAATAAATTAAAACCTTATTTGATTTAATCTAACACCATCTCTTTTAATTAAATAAATCAAAATCCTTATTCAATTAGCCTTTTATCATATTCCTCTCTTATTTGATTTAAATAAATCCATAAATCTAAGTCAAATAAGTCACATCATCAAATCTCTCTCATTAAATTAATTAAGCCTTGATTAATTTAATCTCATCTCATGTCACATCCTCTAGATAATGCAAGTTGCACATGAAAATAGATTTAATTCATTTATTAAATCTCTATTTTCCTCACAAGGCATCTTTTGGAATATTCTCTCAATTTGAATTCAAAAATTCCAAGTCAACATGTACATCCAACAAGGCAATAAATTCATCTTACATGTCCTTTGCCTTGAGCCAAGTGGCATTTATTGCATTTTTCCTTCCCTCTTGCATGTTATTTCAACAAATTTGAATTTCAAATATTTGCATTTATTGGCACAAACCCCAAATCTTGCACATCCATCATCCATTCATAGCTTGACAAGTGGCATCATATCATTGGATGAATGTTAGTCCCACATTGCTCAAATTTGGACATTCATCCATCATCTTGGAATTCTATGTCAAAGAGCCTATATCCGCTCTCTATCATCCACAATCCAAGCAAAGTTACCATGCTCTAAATATCTCTTGAATTTCCCTCATCCATTATCCTTGAGTCATAGCTTGCAGATTTTTTTCTTGGAGTCTTCATTCTTCTCCAACAAAGTGGATCAATCTCTTCAACATTCGAAGCTTGCATCATAGGAATTGGGAAAGGGCCAATTTTCACATCAAATTGACACCAATTCCCCCATGGGATTATGAGTTTGCACATTTAAATTAGGATTCAATCTAGTTTTGTCATTTATATTGTGTTCTTCATTATTTTCTCTCCTATTTTGAATTTGTAAATGGATTTCATGGGGAATCCTTGTTTTAGCTTGCAAGTCCTTGTTTAACTCGTTTATTCATGTTGTTTTGCAGGTACTAGGAAAAGGGTTCACACAAATATAAATATAAGCTTATTTTTCATTATTCTAGATATCAAATTGCAAGATTAATTCTCATTTATATAACTTGGAGCATAGATTTTGGAGAAGTTTTTGCACATTTATCAAGGAGGCAAATATTGGAGCTCGACAACTTTTCATTTTTATTAATCAAGGAAAAATTTGGAGGAGAATTTAACTAAGTTGGTAGAGGACTTGTTTGGAGTCATCTTTAAGTTGAAGAAAATGGGACAACAAAGAAAAAGAAAAAATGCGTCTCAACGAAAATTTTCAAAAGAAGAAGAACAAAAGAGGCGTGAACAAAACTTGGAAAATTATCATAGAAAGAAACAAGGTACATGCTTGTTTCTTCTCTCTCTCACTCTCAAGTGTGTGTTTAGGACTTTTACTTTTAAAAAATATGAGTTTTCATTTGATGGGATGTAATCCATAATGTGCATTACTCCACCCAATAATTTGGTTAGTACACCTAAACATAAATTTGTATGTGCATACATTTTGCATTGGCTTTCTTATTGAAATTAGAAATGTTTAATGTATGACCATTTTTCAACTTACAATACCCCAACTTAAAATGTACTTTTAAACTAAAATATTGTACATTAAATCCTTCCCTACAAACCTTACACTTATCTTTTACCAATAATTTTGTTTAATAAGCTTTTGCTATCACATCATTGTTGAGTATTGCATCTACACAATTTTCTTTTACTTTGTTCATGAAGAAAATGATAGTGTAATTTCAATACATGCTTAGTTCTCCAATGAAACCTTAAATTGTGTCCCTCACTATGCCAATTTTGATTTTCATAATTTTTTCAACCACATTAATTATTTTATGGCTTTGCAAATTCCTATATATTCTAACTTTGCACTTGAAAGAAAACCATTATTTTTCTTAATTATTCATGAAACTACACCTTCATGTACAATGAAGTAGAATTCTAATGTTGATATTTGGTGATCAATATCCCCTATCCAATCTACATTGCAACATCTAATTAGCTTAATATTTTTCTAAACTCCCATTGAATTTAATCTAATGATCAATAGTTCCTTAAAAATATTTTTTAAATATTTTAATAAATGCCCAATTCTAAGCTCTAGAATTATTTGAAAATTAGAACTCAAATTATACTTAAAGCCAATGCAATGTCAGGTTTTCTAGAGACTAACACATGTATACATCAAAACTCAAGCTATATGGTGCCAAGGAATAATAGTTATATATGATAGATTATTCTTTAAATTATGTCTTAACACACATTTGTTTTGAAGGTTTCTAACCATCATTGCACTTGAATGACTATAAATACTTTTAAATGTCCTCAATTCATCTTGGTCATGCAAGTTGCAATGTTTATCTGATCCTTGACTCCAATTCCTTAAGCAATTCTTTTTGTTTCAATGTAATTTGTGTTTGGTTTTAGTTGATTATTTGGGTTGTGTTTTATGTCCCATAAATTTTTAACTTTTTTCATCTTAGCATGATATTGGAAATTTATTTGAAACCTTGAAACATCTTATAGCCCAATTTTGTTGGGGTTCTTTGGATCACCTTGTTATACTCTAAGGGTTTCCTTTGCTATATCGCTAGCCTAAAAGTTCTAAGTCACTTGTATGCATAATCCTCAAACTTTGATGCTTGGCATGGAATTTGACCTATGTGTATCCTATCCTTGGCTATGCATTTATGGATTTGTTTTCATACATGTGCATGTAGTTGTTTTGTGTCTTTTGTCTTTTCTTTTCATCACTTCAATGTTCTCATTATTTTTATGTTTTATGCTCTAGGGATTCCTCAAGCTGGAGTCGAGCCAAATCTAGATATTGGATCAAACAAATCCGTTGAAGAACCCATGGACCTTGAAGTTAGGGAGGATACCCAAGTTCAAACAATGCTTGTTGGAGAGGGGTCAATATCACTTCCTTCTACTGGTATGGATGAGCATATAAAACTAGCACAAACTTCTCTCCTTATAGCATCATGTATTATCACTTTGTTTTCTTGCATACATAAACTTCACTTAATAACATCATCTCTCACTTTTGTTTGAAAAATATTTTGTGACATGTAGGAATGGCTCAACAAGCAAGAAGTTCTCATGCTCAAATCAAATGCCACCCAAACATTGGATCACAAATGAATCCACTCAAGAATGCATGTCCTTGGAAGATAGGGAGGAGGCACGTTGAAACAATGCATGTTGGAGAGGGCCGGGATCACTCTATCCCAATCGGTATGACGAGCATATAAAACTAGTCGAGAGCAGTGAGGAAACAAATTTCATAGAAATTTAGATCATTTACTTGAAATGGATATGGAGAAACTGAAATATGTGCCAACCAACCTTATAATAAGAGAAAGAGGTCAATGACTAAATTTGTAAATGGAATGATCAATCATCATTTCAATCATCTTGATACACTTGAAAAAACCCAATTGTTATCATGTTTACTTCTTCGTGATGAGCTCAAAGAGTCATTACAATTGTTGGGTGTACATTCGGCATCAAATAAGAAGAAACACATGGGATTACAAAAGGATATTGTTCAAAATGTTAATAAGGGTTTAGATTCCATTGGGAAAGGATCTCAATCAGTGGATAAAGCCACTACAAGAAGGGTGATGTTGACATCTATTGTACATCAATATATAGCAAGAAAAAGAAAAATGTCTGCACTTTCAACTAAAATTGGTTATAGTCAAACTGCATTGATAAAATACGAGAAAAAGAGAAAGTTTTTGGATGAGAGTTTAGAAGGCAATTGGGAAATTATGTGTAGAGCTCCCCATTCTGACATGATTGAAGATATTGTTAGGAACTTGGTCTCAGGTTTTTGGCATGATCAGACTCATCCATCATCAAATACTAGAGATGTTATGAGACACAAGATTAGACCTAGTATTTATGAAAATCATATCAAACATTGGCTAGACATAACACAATTTGAGATGTATATGAACTTTTATAATGCATATCCTCATATAAAGATTGGGCAAACAATGTTTCAAAGGTTAAAGCCATATTATGCGAAGATAAACAAGTTTTTTGAAACTTGTTGCCGTTATCATATTGAATTTGATCTCTACTATCAGGTGTTTCGAAAGATGAGAGAAGAAAGATGTGGGTTTCAAAATTAACCTCCTAAACAGGCAAGTTTTTTTTATAAAGTCTATATTATGTGATCATGAAAATAGACCTCAAATAAACTGCATAAAAGGAATTTGTGAGACATGTGGAAATTTGGCTAAATTTCCTTCAATAATTGAGGATACTGACCTAACAAAGACAGTAAATTGCAAGAGGTAAGTACTATTTTTATGGTAGCCATTTTGCTTCCAATTTCATAGATTGTTATTTGGATCTCTTTGATGTAATGTTTCATGGATTGTGTGTGGTTTTATTAGTTATTCACATATTTTACTCACACAGGTACAAGTATGTAAAGTTGCAAACAAATTTTGGGAAAGAATCCACAAGGTTGAACTATGTAGAAGAGGAGATTCCCATTGGAAAATTTATAGAAGATTTTTGAAAATTGATACGACCATACATACAACATTCCTTTTTTGCTAAGTGGCAAGCACAAAAATTCTAAACATTGAGAGATACTTTCTCATGTGGAACAGTTCTATCAGTAGTTGACTTTGCAGAAAATTAATCCTTTGTACATCAAAAGGAGATTTAATCAGAGCATTAATTTTCAAAGAATATCACTATTATGGTTCATGTGTGCTATCGACACGCACAATCAGAATTGGATGGTGTTGATAGTACAGATGAAGAACGAGCCATTAAGAAAGGATATCACTTTTATATTAGTGATGATAAAGAGCATGACACACTTTTTGTCCAACATTGCTTTACAATATATTTTGAGAATTTGAGAAGCAAGGGTGTAAAATTTGAAAATCATTTTGTATGGTCAGATGGATGTGCAACACAATTCAAATCTTCATAGCCATTCTATTCACTTTGTAGATATCATAAAATCTACAAAATACCATATGTTTGGAGTTTTTTTGAGAGTGGTCATGGAAGGGTGAGCATGATGGAGCATGAGCTTGCTCAAACGAGCTTTAAGAAATCATCAAATGAGTTATCCAGAAGATCGTCTAGACAATGCGCATGATGTTGTTGAATGGTGCAAGAAACACTTTGCATCAAATGTGGTCGACACATCTTCAAGAACAAACCGACACATTCCACATAGAGTGTTTTGGGAGATATCGAGTGTGTATAAATTACATTAAATCAAAAATTTGAATTTATTTAAATTTAATATATATATATATATATACATATTTTTTCACATAAGTTTTTTGTTGTACATATGTATCTAGGTGTGGATAGAAGATCGATGCATGGATGCAAGAGGGTAGAAAAAACAAGATCTTTGCATTGTGTTAGGAGTTCAGTAGTCGCCATGGATGGATATTAGACACAAGAGATTACTCTTGTTTTTGCATTGAGTGCATTGAGGGAAACTCTGATTATGCATGCAATAATCAAGAACTTGGATATGTTGGTAAATGGGATACGGTGCCACTAGTTGTTTCAGAAACATATGATGAAAACAAGGAAGAAAGATTT
>VDFB02184951.1:249587-277390 GCA_007258455.2 Sequoia sempervirens | reverse complement strand
AAAGTAAGTTTGTGAATTTGAAAAAGTATGATGGTGGTGTTGTGATATTTGGTGATAATATAGCTGGTGTGATCCATGGAAGAGGATGCATTTCTCTTGATGGTAAGCATAATATTGATGATGTCTTGTATGTTGAAGGTTTGAAGCATAATATTTTAAGTGTTGGAAAAATGGTTGATAAGGGATAAAATCTTCAGTTCATGGATGGTAAGTGCAAAATATTGGGAAATTCTAGAAATGTGATTGCATCAGGTACAAAAACAAAAGGTAATACTTTTCACCTGAGTGCTGCTAGTAAAAGTTGTTTGATTGTTCAAATTGATGAAAGCTGGTTGTGGCATAGGAGAATGTGTCATGTTAAATTTGATAATTTGATGAAGGCTATGAGAGATCTTCCTAAGATGATGAAACCTACTAATGCCATATGCAAAGAATGTCAGTTAGGAAGCAATCAAGAATTTCATTTTGAAGTAAACAACAAAATTCAAATGGATTGTTGGATCTTGTGCATATTGATTTGTGTGGTCTTGCTAGAACCAGAAGTTTACAAGGATACAAATAATTCATGTTGCTTATTGATGACTATTCAAGGATGATGTGGGCTACTTTCTTAAGGGAGAAATCTGAAGCTCTGGAAAAGTTCAAGATCTTTAAGGCTATGGTTGAGATAGAGACATGTCTGAAGATTAAATGTCTGAGATCAGATAGAGATGGTGAATTCACGTCCAGTGAGTTTAATTATTTTTGTGAAGAGCATGAAATAAAGAGACAGTTATCTACACCACAAACCCCTCAACAAAATGGAGTTTTGGAAAGGAAGAACATAATAGTTCTAGATGTTGCTAGAACCATGATGTTGGAATGAAATGTACTTCATATCTACTAGAGAGAAGCTATGAGTATTGCTGTGTACACACTTAACTGAGTACAAATCAAAGGTGATACTAGTAAGACTCCTTTTGAGCTATGGACTAGTCAAAAACCTACAACTAGATATTTCAAGATCTTTGGAAGCAAATGTTATATCAAAAGAGATGAAGATATAGGGAAGTTTCATACTGGGAGTGATGAAGGAATCTTTCTGGGTTATGCTACTAAAAGTAAGGCCTACTGGTGTTACAAAAAGAGATTGAAGAAAATGGTTGAAAGTGAAAATGTTAAGGTTGATGAAGACTTTGGTACACTATCCACAACCCGTGGATATGATTTTGATGATCAGAATGACAGTACAAACAAAGGTCAGAACTCAAGTCAAGTGCAAATCATTTTGGTGAATCAAGAAGATCAAGAGGAAGGAGAAACTAGTGGAAGAACAAAAGAGAGATCAGAAGAGCTTGAAATTGAAGAACATTCTAAGAAGACTTTGAGGTATGTAAGGTTGAATCATTCAGAAGATTAAATTATTGGTGATAAGAACAAAAGTGTCCAGACTAGGAGAAAGATTGTAGAAGAATATTGTTTGATTTCAAAGACTGAGCTTAATAATGTGAATGAAGCATGCAAAGATGAACATTGGGTTGAAGAAATGAAAGAGGAACTACAACAAATTGAGAAGAATGATACATGGATTCTTGTTCCCAAACCTAAGTATAAGAATGTTATTGGAACTAAATGGGTCTTTAGAAACAAACTGAATGAACAAGGTGAAGTGGTTAGAAACAAAGCAATGTATTGATTTTGAATAAACCTTTGCCCCTGTTGCTAGAATTGAAGCTGTGAGATTGTTTCTTGCTTATGTTGATTACAAAGACTACAAATTTTATCAAATGGATGTCAAGTGCTTTTCTAAATGGTGAATTGGAAGAAGTGTATGTTGAACAGCCGGATGGATTCCAGTTGACTGATCATGGAGATATGGTTTTTCGATTGAAGAAAGCATTAAATGGAATCAAACGAGCCCTTAGAGCAAGGTATGCTAGATTGGATAAGTACTTGGTGAAGCTTGGATTTAACAAAGGTACTGCTGATAGTAATATGCATTTCAAGAATGATGATAAATATTTGACTGTGGAAATTTTTGTTGATGATATCTGTTGTGCCCTCAACACACACGCCCCGTTTGGATCGGGGACCCTCTTTTTTTTTTTCCTTGCTGGGTCATTTTTGTCACTGCCTCATTTTGCGTGCCCTAGTGTCCTGGGTGGTCAACGTACCTCCAAAGTCTCATCTTGAGTTGATCGTGTTTCACCCCTTCAATTTTGTCAAGTCCTGGTGCCTTGCGGAGTCTCCTTGGCAGTTTGCTTCTGCTAGCGGCCTTGGAGCTTGGTGGGCCCGCCCCACCGGGTTTCCCCCTTGTGTTTGCTATTCTGAATGACAGAAGGTTTCCACCTTCCTAGGCCTTGGGACCCGCCTCCCTATTTTTCGTCCGTTGAAATTTGTGAACATTACAGCCTGCCTTCGTCTCCTCCAGGCCCCGAGTTCCCCTTCGCCGTCGGTGGTTTCCAAACTAAATTTCCAAAATGGTGAACCTGGGACAAAACTCCGCCCTCTGGGCCCCGAGATCCCCTCAGCCGTCGGTTTTCAAAATGAACTTTAAACGACTGCCGCCTCGTGTCTTTTTGGCCCCCGGACCTCCCGCCGCCGTTCGTGAATTCAAATCCACCAACCAACCGGCCAGCCGTACCTAGATTAAATGGGGGCATTAAATGCATTTTGGGTATGAATATCTTTCCCAACCTATCATTTTCATTTGTCAGGTTTTCCAGAGAGATCAAAGTGCTTTCCAGAGAAGATCACTGCCTTTGTCGATCGTCGCCCTCACACCCGTTGCCATCATTTGCCAACCCTTAGTGGATTGCACGTCTTCTCTCATCGGACTCTTGAGGTATGTTTTCCGTTCACCCTCCCGAGAAGGTTTTACGATTTTAATGCCTAAAAAGATGAACGCCCTAGAATTTTGAAAACTTCCCAAATGTTCCTCCTAATCGGGTTAACTTCACCTCGTCATGGTCATTTGTCGCCAGGGCATTTACGCCGGTCTTCCGGCGGTCATTCAACTTGTAGAAAACCATAAAACCATCTCTTTTTTCCAAAATGACGGAATGCCCTCTCGGGCTCGTCGCCCTGGGCCTCCTTCGATAGTTCGCCACTGAGAATGAAAAGCTTAAGACCTCAAAACTGGCCTGCATTGCTACTTCCCGGGCCTGACCCTCTGAACTTCCGTGTTCAAAATTTCGTGAGGTTTTTGCCGTTCCTGAATGGCTTACAGACCTCGTTTGCCCAAGTTCCAGAGCCCGCCTCACCCTTCGCCGTCCGGTGTTGCACGCAAACCCAACTCTTTGTCACTTTGCCGGGTCCCGGTCTGTGAACTTCCAACTGCAGATTTCCATGACAACTTCACCATTTCAGACGACCGATTGCTAACGTCCTTTCGCCTCTTGGACCCCGAGCCTCCATTCGCTGCAAGATCAAAAAATAGTCAATTTTGACATCCTCGCCCTTGCTGAGCTTCGCCCACCAGGACTCTGTCCCATCTCCACCATTCCAAAAGGGAAAAGTGCATGCTCCTTTCCGGCCTCTGGGCCTCGCCCTCTCATTCGCCAAATGAGAACCTGACATGGAAAATATGACGCCCAACCTCGTTGCCGGTTCGGTCCGCTGGACCGCTCCCTCCGGACTTCCATTCGGTGATTGCCGTTCCAAACGGCTAAAGCGGGGCGGCTTCCCGACTCTCCAGGCCCGAGCACCTTCAAATACAAAGGACAACCACGACTATCCCTAGACCCCCTTGGGTCCCGGACCCTAGAATTTCATCTCCGGAATTCCCTTTATTTATGGCCGTTTGAAACAACCAACCTCGGATGACCTTCCGACCCTATACCTTTGGATGCTCTTAAATTGATCCAAACGACCTCAAAATTGAAATATGATCTCAAACCACGTGCACAAATTTGACTCTCTTTAATATGAGCCTTTCTAACTATCAAAATTCGGTCGGGAGAAATCTCCCGGATCGCACTACCCTGTTTACCCTTTCAAAACAACATTTCTGTCGGGGAAGTTTGGGCCTTCGAGCCCAGATTGTCCGAAATCCCTCAATTGAAGGACTAATGACATATGGAAGTAAAAGTATGTTCTTATGAATGATAAATGTTCTAAAGTTGATTTCATCCATGGAATTTTGACTAACGTCAAAACTTTAATGATTGGTTGCACTGACTATGCCTTTGCTTGCAGGATATATGGAATCAGGTGCAGGACCCTCGGGGGCAGCTGCGGAAAAGGACAAAGGAAAGAAATCAGGTAAGAATTCTCATGGAAAAGAGGACAAGGACCAGATGAAGTACCAGTTCCAGGGTGAACCCTTGCACTCAAAGATTATTACCGACTGGAAAGAAATCACATATACCAATATTGGCCACGTCGATATTGATGAATTTAAGCAAAGGGTCATAGTTAACTCGACAACCAAGAATGCAAGGCTGATCAGGAAAAGCGGAATTGCAAAAGCTGTAGGTTTACCTCCATCCCTCATGGCCCCTGAGTTGGTCATGGCTTGCCGACAGGCATATCAACCCCAGATGCGAATAATTGTTGACCGGGATGGGAACATTCTTGTTGACATGTCAGTTGAGGGAATTACAAAGACCTTCCACATTCCCACCTTCATTGAGATGGAGATGCCTACCATAGAGGAATGCAAAGTAGCATGGGATGACAACCCAATGGGCTGCAAGAAATTGATAAATCAGCATTGACTCAAAGAGAAATGGGGCAACGCTGTGAAGGTTCCTCAAGAACTCTTCCGTAGTGATTTCCATGAAGATTACCATGACTTAGTCACTAGGCTGAGCAGGGTGATGGGTCTCCTAACTGCTGCCTTCTTTCAGGAATGGATGGTGTACTTTGTTGAACAGATCCTCTGCGGGAGTGAAGACGTCACCACAAAATCCTAGTTTCTATTGGGGAGGCATAATAAGCGACTGCTTCCATGAGCAGTTCATGAACGTGAAGAAAAGCTCCAAGTTCTACATGACCTCCTATCTGGTCTACTCATTGGTAGACCAAAGGTAGTATAGTGGACTATTTGTGGCACCCAATGGGGAGCAGGGTCAAAAATTGAAGGTCTATGACAGGTACCCCCAGCTCTAGCATCGAAACTTCAAGAAGGAATATTGCAGGGTAAACGACGCTTTCATCGGCCATATCATCAGAGTGATTGTAGGGGATTTCGAGAGAAGGGTCTCTCATAGTGCTCGGGCATTATTGAAGCAGTACGCCTTCCTTTTCATTGATTATCCAAAGTTCACATACATTCGTGCCTAGGGCTTCATAAAAAGGCCAAATAAGTTGCCCTAATACCCCAACCACCGGATCATCCTATTGGAACTTTCCCAACAGCTCCAACACATACAGTCTATCTTCAACAACAAACACTTGGCATGGATCTCCTACCCCTTAACTTTTGGCTGAGGAATGTATAAATTACAAACTTCCCAGTGCGCTGGGAATTCTGAGAAAGAATTGAACGATTATCATTTCCGCCTACACACTGCTCGCTTGCGAATGGAACCATATGGGCATATAAGGAAAGCACTGGGGTCAGGGTTCACTCATCTGCACCATGTTGAGGAATTTTGGGGAGATTGTCAGGATGACAAGGAAGTGCGTGCAAGGCACTACATGTGGATGACTACGTACTTCATAAGAAGGGTGCAACCATCTCCCATACCAGATCAGGTTGAAGAGGATGAAAGCACCGTAATGGACCCCAGATACTCTGTAGTCACCAACTTGCCGCTACCAACAATAGACTGGGATGAACAGGAGGTCGATGACCTTGATATTATAACTAAACCAGTTCTGGCTCGAACCAAAGAATGGGTTGATGGATAGGTGGCCCGATTGAAACAACAAGGGGTGGTCTTGACATATGAAGGGCTAAAGAGTGAGCCCAGTGCCACCGAAGATGTCGCCGCCACAACTTCAATGGGCGAGACATCCAAATCTCCTCCAATCACCAGATCTAAGAAGAGGAAAGAAACAAAAATAGAGCAGTCCCAGGACCTCAAAGTATACACAAGGAAAGATCCAGGAGGCTCACCTTCTAAAAGGCTTAAGCAAATAGGAGGAACCACAGAGTAACCCGTAATCTAAGAGGAAGAAGCAAAAAGTACAGATTAGTTAAAACCTCTTTTGGCTCTCCTTGTTTCAACTGCCCCATCATCTACCTCCATAGCCATGGTCACCACATCCCCATCGACAGTGGACATCTCTGTCCATCTTACCCCTTCACCTTCGGCCGATCTTGTAATAGTAATTGATTCTTCCTCTGTCGTAACTACTCCTCCTCCTTCCTCTGCTGCCATGTCACCTACCAAATCACTCCCATTAGCTACATTGACAGCACCGATGCCCACTCCTGCCTTGCCTAAGGCCTTCTCAAAACACATGTAGAATATCCCTTCTAAGCTCTCCTAGATCCTTATGGACCCCACTCTTTAGACAGCCCTAGCACAGGTCCTCGCTATTGCTAAACCTTCGCAGCCTCCGACAGGACCACCGACTATGGAAGCCACCATGTTAATCTCTGAGGAGTGGGAGAGATGGGAGCAAGAGGCCTCAAATCCATTTGAAGAGGAAGCCAACGAATACCATGAACACTCAGAGTATGAATACTAAACAATTGACAGGGTGGCCTACGAGGAGGAAGGAACAGGCTCTTCGGAGAGCGGGGATGAGGAAGAGGATGTCAGTGGTAGGGTCATCGTACAAACCTTCAATGATGATCTTGAAGAAGAGATGGCTCGACAGCTGAAGGTCGATGAAGAAGAGGCAGAAAGGTTGCCTCTCAGAGAAGAAGGACAACAACAAGAAGACAAGGCAATAGAAGACGTGGAGCTCCCTCCAGGGGAACTGCAAGAGGGTGTGTCATTCCCTTGTCAAGAGGAGGAAAGTGCAAGAGAAGATAAGCCTGAGAATGAGTCTCAAACTGTCAAGGGCCTCAAAATTGAGCAGCCCAAGGAGCACGTGCACAAGGTTGAGCAAACTAGAGAAAGGGAGGGGAAGGAAATAGAGAAAGAAGAAGTTCCCCGGGAGAAATTACCTACCAAGCCTCCCATCAAGCACCTTGTGTTCATCCAAGACTCTAATGAAGAAGAAGGAGATGCTACTAAAATGGAAGAAAGGGCCCCTGGAAATAAGAAAATAGAGATCTTAGCTGAGGAAGGCGAGGGTGATCGTGAATCACTCAAAGAAAAGTATGCTATGCCTGAATGGCTGGAGAGATAGCTTGAAAAGAAAACTCCCATACCAAAGGACCTAAGAGCCAGGCTGGAGGATATCTTAGCCTGAGCGCAAATCACAACTAGAAAAGAGAAGAAGCCTAAGATTAGATCCAAGGTAACAATGGATGCTTATGGGTCTCGAGCAGTGCAAATAGCCACGCCAGTGGTGGGTAGGGAAGGAATAACCTATAACATCTCCACCATTGATTTAGGAACTGCTACTAGGGAACAAAAGATGGAGCACCTTGAAGAGTCTGTAGTCACGGTGGTACATATGATACAACAGGACAAAGTTTTAAAAGATGAGCTTAAGGCTTAGGTGGCTGATCTAACAGCCTACATCCAGCAATGGTCCTCAGCTGAAGAAATACCCACCACATTCGTGGCTCCACCATAATTGTTGTCCAAGGAACAAATTGACAAGCTAGAGAGGAGAAAGAACTTGGATAAGACTACAGAAAGCTGGTTCCGACAGGTCCTGTATGTTAGGAACATGGGTATTAGCCGGGCAGTTCAAATAGCCAACAAGTTCTTGGACCTACAACAATCTCTGGAGAGCATGAAGAAGCTCTGCACTGACTTCCCTGCAACATACGACTCCACCTATCCAAAGATTAAGGCCATCCTCTAGTTACCAAAAGCCACATGGGAAAAGGAGCTTGCATTCAAAAGGGACGATCACTGGCTGATGGATGTGTGGAGGCGGGATTTGGAGAACAGAAATGAAAGGTTGGATTAGATAATGAGTAAGGTGGATCCAGACATCGAATGGGTCAAGGAAATTAGGGTAGAATGCCCTTGGTATCTCAAGCTGATGACAGAGTATGACATGACCGCAGTACAGAGGGATCTAGAGAAGATAAAACCTTACTTTCGGAAAAAGATGAAGGATGGGGCGCCCAATGAAATAACATTGGAATCCATGAGTTTTTCCACTCGTGCCTTCGACCAATCAAAGCTGTTCATAGATCAGGGTGTAAAGTATGATGAAGATTGGAAAAAGCTTGAGGATAATGCAAAAGAATGGAGCTACTAGATGTTGCAGTACGAGATCATTGAGGTAGACAAGCTCGAGCCAGTTATTCTAAAATTCATGGAATATACAACTTCAAAGAAGCAGGAGGACAACCCTGTAATCAATGAGGAGCTCCCAAAGGAATAGCTGCAACAAAGAGAGCAATCAACAAAAGACAAAGTGATATAGTGCCGTCACTAAAGGACAAAATAGGGAAAGAGACAAGAATGTAATTTTAAATTGTAATATATTGGAGGTGGGTGAAACCCTATTTTTTAATGAATCTTGGCCACATAATGAGAATTAATCTTGGTCATTCATTTAACTTTTTGGGCACTATAAATAGGGGTCTCCTCTCATTTGCAAAGGGAGTTGAGTTGTTGTAAAGACATGCTACAAAATTTATAATGAAAATACATTGACTTGGTGCATTTTCTGAGTTTTTCACATGTTACTTGATTCAATCTCCATTGTTAAATGCTTTACTTAAATTTATATTGCTATTCTAGTTAGCTGTATTCTTGCTTTGATAGATTTTAGAAATGTTGTTCTGTAGTTGTGAAAATTCCTACTTTGTAGATGCCTTCTTAGTCCATGCTTTTTGTTGTTTGCTGCTGGTAGATAGTTGTGTAAAGTTAGTTTGGGCTTAAATTCAAAGCTGCTCCACACTTTATCTTTGTTCATGCATGCATATGGTGAATGAAAGGTGAAATATTTGTAGACCTTAGAAGATAGCACAAATTTCATGAGACTGTGAGATTTCATGTTAAGTGAAATCTTGTTTTAAGGAAGCTGTCCATTGCAGGGACTCCATAATTACTGTTCATAGTTAGTTGTAGATCCAAGAACCTTCCATCTTCCCTGCTCTTTTCCCTTTTTTTTAGAAATAGCCTGTGCTAAGGTTCATTGCACATTGTAAAGCCAAACTTGAAGAAAACATCAAAGTTTTGGATTGCTGTTTGAACCTACAGCAGAATACACTTTACTTCCCATCTTAGAAACTTCAGATTTGAAGATCCATCTCGCATTAAGCTACGTAAGTCCACCCTGTGATTACCAGCAAAATCACATCAAAATCAACCGAGGAGTTCCATGCAAGTCATGACCTGACACCCGAGAGACCTTGGGGAGATTTTCAGCAGCTTGCAGTTGGAGGTTTCCTTTCAAGAGAGGTAGTGCACCTATGTACTGCCTGTGTTGAGAAAGTGCATAAAAAACACATCAACAGAACTGGCGCTAGAAGGAGGGCCTTGTGAAGCTAGATCGAATCAGATCGTTCTCCCCGACAAGATTTCAAAGAGTTTTATGGTCGACACCAAATAAGGGAGAATTCCAAGAGTTGCAGCCTCTTACAAGGGTAAAAAAAATTGAAAACGCTACTTCTTCTTCCTTATCCTCCCAACCACTTGAAACAAATTTTCTCCCTCTTATCTCTGGCAGCCAGGAAGTTGCCTCTCTACTAACCCTTCTAGCCCAAGGTACAGTCCAAACAACCACAGCCCAAGTGCAATCCCAAACTGTTGTTTTATTGCAGGTGCAATCCCAAATTGCTGTCCCTCAATAATAGGTACCACCTCCGCCTCCTGCCATGGCTTGGTTGGCACAAAATCCGTCGCCGATACACTTCGCCGCTTACCATGACATGCCTAAGAATCCAGAAGGCTTCTGCTCAAAGTTCAATCCTCATAACCCGCAAAGAATAGCTGAAGAACACATTAAAATATTTGAAACAACAGTCACCAAAATGCAAGTTGATCATGAGGATGTAGCATGCTGCCTTTTTCC
Organism: Sequoia sempervirens; assembly: GCA_007258455.2. NCBI lineage: Eukaryota > Viridiplantae > Streptophyta > Pinopsida > Cupressales > Cupressaceae > Sequoia > Sequoia sempervirens. The sequence goes on along the minus strand of VDFB02184951.1, from coordinate 267,364 downwards.
ACATTCGTTGGGTGAGGAAGCCTTCTATTGGTACATCAATCTGCCGAGGGGGTCCGTTACTTTGTGGGACCTTATGAAGAATTCTTTCCTTCAGAAATACAAGATTCCAATCAGCCCTTCAGAGCTGTACCGATAGTTTATGTCCATATGGAGGGAAGTTAATGAACCCATTGGGTCCTTCAATGATCATTTCCATCGTGCCTTCATGAGGCTTTAGGATCCATACATACACAATGATGCTGCAACCCTCCCCATCTACTATGCAGCGTTGGATAATCTCACATCAGCATTGGTCAAAAGGATACGCCCGCCGCTCACCACGCTAGTGACCCCCTACATTGAGGCTGTTGTTGCCAGTGCAGATTTGGGGTAGAATATTTCCTGCCCGCTACCTTCTTTGGGACCCGTAGCTCACCTGATGCATATTCAAGGTCTTAATCAAGCATTCGCTAATCAGATGCCTCTTATGAACCAAGTGCCTTAGTTGCCCATCGTTCTGCACCTGGGGCAACCAATGAATTATGCACCTCCTGTGCCTTCTTATTTATAGTACCAACAACAAAAAAGTTACACTCAGACTCCCCAACAACAATAGGTGTACTCTCAACAACCGCAAGCACCACTATTTTTTCCAGGACCAGAATTCCCCCCACTGCATCAGAATTAGCTAGTAACCCTGCTTGTCTTTCTCCAAAATCTGACACCATAGCCAAGCAACAATACTGAGAAAGACAAATTGGAAGAGTTGACAGAGATGATAAAGAAAATGTCCATGGAAATGACGCACTTAAAGAATCAGAATAATCAGTTATAGGCATCCCAGTGGAACCACCAAACCAATCTTAATCGGGATAGCCGAGATAACAAGGACAATAGGGACAATCAGGAAGCAAGCACCTCTTTTGGGCAGAATTATGATAGAGGACATAATCTGAATCAAAGTTCTAAGAGGAGGCCTTTTTAGAGGTAGAACTGCATGTGGAATATAAAGCCCAATAATGAAGATGTCCCTACTCCTCTAGATCAGCCGACCAACAATGAGAGAAAAACTAGTGGGGTGTACCTCGATGAGGCAGCCTTGTCCGGATGGTGCCGAATTCACAAGACCAGTAGACACTCCAAGTTGGATTTTATTGAATTCCAGACAACTGCAGAAATTTTTCAAATTGAGGTTTAGAATGCCGCTGATAGTACCGGTTGTAGAGATATCATTCCATTTGAACCTTATGACTCCTCTTGTCTCATGGTGAACTAGGCGCTATTTCCGTGGATCGACCATAATCGAGCCTGCTCCTGTTAAAAGCGAAGAAGTGCAAGAGGTAAGTAATGAGAAAACCTTGGCTCAACTTTTTGATTCGGTAGAAAATGGTCCGGTAGATGAGGAAGAACCATATGTAGATGAAATTCACATGTTTCACCAAAGAACAACCCCTTACTTCCTCAGAAATAAGTAGGTAGGTGGACCCTTTACAACTTCTACACCACCAAACAATTTTACTACCTCGCCTGATGCTAATGCCAGCAATAATCCTGGGCTTCCCCATATACCCACCCAATATCTTGACAAGGATAAGCCTCAAAATCAGGCTCAGAATCAGCCTCAAGGTCAGCCCCGAAATCAGTCAGGTCAAAGGGAAGTCCAACCTCCTGACTCTGCAATAGGCCAAGCCTTCGGCTCTGAGATTGAACAAATAGGCAAATATGTGGTAGAAGAATTCAAGAAAGTAAAAATTAGTTTATCTGCCTTTGAACTACTCCAGGTCCCTGCCATAAGGCATGCCTTCTTTAGGGTAGTCAATGGAACCCCATCCTCTAGCATGACACAGGAGGCCTTGGAAAAAAGGGTCGCCTTCGAAGAACCTAGGCAAGAACCTGTGGTGCAGGATAATGCCAAGAAAAGGACGAATGTTCCCTCAAGTTAGTCTATCGGTAAACAACTAGAAAGGTAGCTAGACTAGAACAATAGGAAGAGTTCTAAGGATTAGTCATCTAGGTAGATTAAAGATAAAACTAGCGACACGAACAAAGCTCAAGTAGCTCAGGTAGACACGCCTATGGGCCTCTTCCAAGGAAGAGTGGAAACTCCCCCTTTCCTCACCACCATTTAGATATTTGGGAAAAACTTGCATAATTGCCTGCTTGATTTAGGAGTGTCTGCCAATGTTATGCCTTTGGAAGTATGTAAGGCTCTTGGAATTACTCCCACACCCTCTAGGAGGAAGGTGAACCAGCTGGACAAAATAGAGATTAACATTGTGGGAGAAATAAATTAGATCCCGATGCAAATCGTTGTGGATCCAAGGATACAACAAGTCATTGATATTCAGGTGGCTGATATTCCCAATACATATGGGATCATCCTGGGAAGAGAGTTCACCAAAATATTAAATGGATATGCTTCCACAAACCATTATCACATGTGGTTTCCATGGAAAGGGCTGCCAAATCAAATTCGTGTAGATCGTGAGCCCCATATGAAATATATGATCAGGGAGTACAACAACCTAAATGAGGTGTTGTTTGTTGAGATAGAATTGGGAAATTACTGTCCCTTGGCCTACCAAGATGAATTTGAACCTCAGGAAGAGTATGCCATAAAGGTACTCTTAGTACAATGTAGCCCTCCAACTGACCTTACTCGAACGCCTCCAAGTACAGAAATGCTGGTAGAATCAGACGATCAACTTGATGAAGGAAACAACTGGGGATTACTCAGTGGTTTCCAAGAATTCATGGAAAAATGTGCAAGGGACCAACTCAGCTTGGGCGCCCAGATGAATTTCTAGGATCTCTTATTGCCAAACTGGTGCAGGATTCACAATACTGCCCACTTCGAGTTTGATTGCTGCTTGTGTCAAACAATAGTAGAGCATATTAAAAAAAATCAACTGTCCTTCAGAAGGAAACGCCAAAGGAGGTGCTGGCAGAACCACCCGTTGTTCAACGCACTAAGCTAAAAGATTCCCCTAAGACTATGGAGGCAACCACCCAGCCAAAAGGAAGTAAGAGCTTAGTTGGACCCGAAGTCAAGGAACTTTCCAAATTTTGGATGCTCTGATTTGATGGGTCCAAGTCAAAACAAGGAGCTGGTGCAAGGTTTGAAGTCATCAGCCCAACAGGTAAGACCTTTCTTGCTGCCCATAGATTGAAGTTTTATTGCACCAATAATGTAGCAGAATATGAGGCATTAGTCCATGGCCTTCTTATGGCCTTGAAGAAAAATGTCAAAATGCTACAAGTTTTTGGGGATTCTGAGCTCGTAGTTAAACAAGTTAGAAAATTGTATTCTTGCCATGATAAAAGAGTTGCAAACTATAGGCATAGGGTCTAGGATCTCTTAGAAGGTTTAGATGCATTCAATATACACTTGATCCCTCATGCTCAGAATCATACAGCCGATGCCTTGGCTCAAGCAGCTAGCACTTTGCAACCCCTCTCCTTGTCCGGGCTTAAGAAATTTATAGTTGAGTTGATATCAACACCGCTTGTCCCAGATAGTGTCACTCACTTTCAGGTCTTCAATGATGACAAACATATCCTTGAATTCATCATGAGTTCTGATGTCTTCGCCACCCAAATAATTGATGAGGCTGATCCAGAAGAGGCCAAATTGGAAATAGAAGGAGTCATCAACCTCAAAACCAACACAATTCCCAGAGGTATGGTTTAGTTGGAACGCATATTTGATTTGGACCAGATCAGATATTAGAATCAGCAAGCAAAGAAAGAAGCCATAAGCAACAAGTGCGATGCTCACAACCTTGGGACAACCGAGGAGATCAAGAATGTTTTTATTGGAAAAGCATGTACACCCAAGGAAAAGAAGGGAATCATTGATGCTTTGCGGAAGTATCTTGACGTGGTGGCATGGAGTTATGAGGATTTAAAGACTTATGACACCTCCATCATCATGCACACCATACCTCTCAAGACAGAAGTGAGGCCATTCCGTCAGCGGCAACGTCCTATTAATGCCTTGTTGGAGCCCATCATTTTTAAAGAGGTGCAGAAGTTGCTTTCGGCAAGGATTATCTTCAAAAAATATTACAAAAAAGACTGGCACATTTAATTGAACCCTGCCTTGTGGGCTTACAGAACTAGTATCTGAACCCTGACTGGAGCTACACCCTACGCTCTAGTCTATGGATCATAAGCCATTCTACCTATTGAGGTGGAAATACCATCACTCCGGGTGTCACTAAAAGGGATCATTTCAGATGAGGATCACAGGGTGTCTAGGTTACAAGAATTGGAACTCTTGGATGAGCATCATCATCATGCAGTGGATCACCTGAAGGCATATCAACAAAGGATATCCAAAAGCTACAACCATAGAGTCAAGCCTAGAACATTTCAGGTTGGCGATTTAGTCTTAAAAGAGAACCCCTACAATCAACAAGATCGAGAAAAGAAGGGAAAATTTGAACCAAATTGGCTTGGTCCCTTTGTCATTGTGTCATCTTTCGGATCAAGAGCATATAAGTTGTCTACACCAGAAGGGGTTTTTTTTATGAACCCCTCAACAACCTGCATCTCAAGAAGTTCTACACTTGAATCATCCAAGTGCATTGGGGAAAAGGTCCAGAAAAATACCAAAAACATTAGAAAATGTCTTGAAAAATGGTTTCCTTGATGAAAACTTGGCAAACAGGCATCTTGGTAACAAAAATAAAAATAGAAACAGAGAAAAATACAAAAAAAATCAAAATTCAAAAAATAAAAAAAATCACAAAATTTGAAAAAGTGCAATAAAAACTAGTGAAAACTTGGCAATAGGTGTTCTTTGTGAAAGGTTAGCTTTTCCATCTATTTGAGAATGTCGATCATTCACTTTTTCCATTTTCTTTTGCCATCCATATGCCTATCCTTTGAAAGCACCATGTACATATCCTGGCATCGCAGTCATGTCTCACCCTGGACTGGGTGAAAAATACTGAACTCTCTAGGGGCAAAAAACTTTGAGCTTAAACCAACATACAAATAGAAATAAGAAAAACATAACAAAAACAATGATTAAAATGCAACCCAACATTGAATATCAATCACCATAAAAAATGCATCAAACATCCATATCATATCAAAATCCAAAAATAGGTCAAAAGTCAATCAAAAAGTCAAAAACAGAGTCATCTTGTTGAACTATGTGGTCTCTACGTATATAACTGTAGACGTCCAATTTGATCACTTCCATATGATCAAACGCGTCTCCTTATTCATCTGGTTCCTCATCCCCTCTGTCAATATTAATTAAACCAGTTGTTTAATTAATACTCTACATCTTGCACAAAGGTCCTAAAGTATTTAATCTAATACCTTACCCCTTTTCCTCCTCTGAATTAAATAAATATACCCTTTTATTTAATTTCGTCATATTCCCCTTTTAAATTAAAATTCATTTTTAATTCATCTTTTCTCTCTCATGATCACATCCTCCAACTTTTGCAAGTTGGTCCCTAATCCATCTTAATCACTTCATCTTCTTCTAATTAACTAGGGTTAGCATGTGCACACCCTTAATCATCATTAGGGTCACATCCTCCATAATTTCCCACTTGCCTCTAATGAGTCATTAGTCCATCTAACTGAGTACTTGCACAACTCTAATCATTTGGTTAGCCTAACCTAATCCTCATCCTATTTATGGCATATGTCCTTGAGTCAACCTTATTAAAGGCTTTCTCCTTTTGGGCAAGGCATCTCCCTTCCCCATGTGAATTTTTAATTCACCTTTTAATCCCCCAAGGCACCCAAAAGGAATTTTTAATTCCTTCACTTCTTCCCACATGTCCTCTATCCATTCTTTATTCTTTCTCTCATCCCCATGAGAATATTTGAGGAAATTTTAATTCCTCACATGTCCTCTCACCCACATGGGGACAAGGACCTCCTTTATGAGGAGATCTTGTCCAATCCCAAGGTACTTTGTACCCCTCCATGTCATGTACTTCCTTCCACCTCATGTCCACTTCACCTTTTAGGGCTTCATCACATGCCACATGTCAAGATGTGAGGGCTTGTGAGTTCTCAACTCACCTTAGCCCTACATTTTGATCATTTGTGGCTCAATCTTGACCGTCCATTTCCCCTAGGAATTCTCAAAAATCCTATAAATACCCCCTCTTTTATTTCATTTTAGGGAGATCATTTTTGCTATCCAAAGTCTTGCAGTTTTGTTTCTCAACCAACACTTAGCTATTTTCATGTTTCCAAGCATCATTTGCATCTCACATCCCCATCTAGCTTGCATCTTGCCATCCAAGGAGCATACACATCAAAGATCGAAGGGCCAACCAAAGGATCGACTCAACGCAAGGTATAGAGTTCCATTTTGTTGCTTTCATCTTGCATTGTTTCCAACTTAGGCTAATCTTGAGGTGTAGGTTGTTTTAAGTTGTTTATTTGCACTCTTTTACTTGTTGCTTGATTCCTAACACTCACATTTGACCTATCACAATAACATAGGCAAGGCTAATTTTTGATCATCCCCCGAGACCCCTAGGATAAGTCTTTAAGTTAGGTTCTTGGTCAATACCTCAGAAAACACCTAAAAATTGGAAAATAAAAAAATCCCAAAAACATAAAAAAATTGAACATAAAATCAAATCAAAAGGATGATGCTCTTCTGAATCATGGGTTTATCACATTATACACAAATGTTCAATTGTTGTACTTTGATTTTTGTTATCATATCTCTAGAGCCCCTCAATGATGTATTGAACTAGAGGAGCCAGGAAGGTGTATGATTTTTCTTTGTCTTCTATTTGTGAGTTGATCATTATTACTGTGCAAATTTTTGTGAGACGTGCACTACAAAGTATCACTAATGACATTCCGAATTTGCATAGGAAAAGGATTAACTCTTGTCTGTTTACGCAAGCAATGCTTAGGTCATCTTGGTTTAATTATACTTAGATTCTTGTGTTAACTTGCACTATCAAACATCATGTAAGTAGTACTCAAGTCATCATGGTCTAAATATACCATTGATGCTTGTATTCAGTGGCGGACCTGTCCAAATGCAGTGGCAGACCTGTCTTTGTGCAGTGGCGGACCTGTCCTTTTGCAGTGGCGGACCTGTCCCTTTGACCACCCTATACCATCTTTTAGCATTCATTGTCCCTCTGTTTTGAACACCGAAACGATCATTTAGCATCCAAAAAAAACATCTGAACGTCTGTTCTGAGCCCCCATCCCTTCGTTCTAAGGGTCATTTGTCCTGAACAGTCTTTTGCTTGTTTCGAGAGCCATTCATCTATCTTGAGACACTCCCCATCCGTCCTAAACACCTTTCATCTCCAATCTCTGTTATTCCATATAAACCCCGTTGGAGTTGTCATCCAAGTTGACCTAGGTATTTACCCCTAATCACAATCATCATAGCTGGCTTAGGATCGCTATCCGTCTTAGGTCAGTTATCCTTTTCGACCCAATCAATCCGCTTCTATCTCAAGTTGGATTTGGTGTTGTTATCATACATCCACCTTTCAATCAATACCTAGTGTTACCAAAGATCCTTCTTAAACTCGGTTGTGGATATTGGTCTTCATCGTATCTATCATCGCATCAATCCTAATCATCAGATCAATTTGATCCCCATATCATCAAACCTATTCGAATCAAAACCCATAATCTAGGTTAATCTAGTATCTACCAATCAAACCAATCCAATTCCATCAAGCCAATCCACGTCGACCTAATCAATCGTCGTCAACTAATCTTCCATCAAAATCAAATCAATCTCTCATCATCAAGGTGTTTCTAATAGCTTGATCTACCTCATCATCTTGCATGCCCATTCAGACTCGATCACAGGCAAAGAAAATGGCCGATCAACAAACCCTGAATGCCCAATCGAACAACCCACAAAATCCCACCAACACAGTCAACATCACGTCAGATCCAAACTATGGTGCTAATATCCCTCACGATCCCCACAACGACACCTCATCACAATCCAATGTGGATGGTCAAAACACGTCACCACCTGGGGAGGAAAACATGGCCGATCAACCTGAGCTCACATTCGAGGAGCACTTTAGCAACCCAGTTAATACACAAATGATAGAGCGCCTTCTCGAAAGACATGGTGACCAAATATTGGATCACTTGATTGACAAAGGTGTCAAGTTGCCGTCAGGTGTCGACTTATCCAAGTATGGCACCTCCACATCTAATGTACCCCAAGGTGCACATGACATCCCCAGTAGCTCGTATGTCCCCAACGTTCCTTTCGTAGAAGGCTGGCATCAACCTGAATTCAAAAACGCTGTCCTATATCCTGTTGGCAATCCCACACATCCCACCATCTCGGTCACGGGAGCCCCCCAAACCGTTGATCCCAATGATCCTTTTGCCTATGGCATGCCACAAAATGTCCCGCAACCGCAACCATTAATGCTACCGGCACCACCCCCCTCGAACCCGCTTCCTACCAACACTGGGGGCAACCCTTTCGCCACATTACCCCCACCTCCTAGAACAAACAATCTGCCACCCTCGTCATTCATACCTCAACAACTGTCCCAATCTAACAATCCCCCACCATCGTCATTCATTCCTCAACAACCTTCACAATCTAACAATCCCCCACCATCGTCATTCATTCCTCAACAACCGCCCCAATCCAACATCCCTCCTCCATCATCATTCGTGTCCCAACAACCTCCCCAAGCCTATGCTCCCACTAGCATTCAACAACCTCCCTCGCACAACGTCTCAATCGCACCTCCACCTCAATAACAACCATTGGTCAATCCCCTATTTTCAACACAACCATCACAACATCAGTCGTAAGGATATCAACCTCGACCTTCAGCCTCAACCATATCTCCATTCCTTGCATCCCTTTTACGTCCGCAAGCACAACCACCACATAACATCCCATCTCGCCCACCACAGCCGCCAACCATGCATCAACAACCACCCCATCATTACAACTATTATAACCAGCAACAATATCAACAACAACCCTCCTATGTGGCATCGCAACAATCGTATCAACACCCCCAAAATCTGCAAGCCAATCAACAACACCTTCTCCCTACTTCCCAACAGTACGCCACCCATAACTACCAGACCCATCCATATTCCGCCTCGCAATAGCAACCTCTTTATCAGCAAGGTCCATTGGCGTATCAACAAGGGCTGCCACCTCCTCATCCATACGCCCATCTCCAAACATCCTCTCAGAATCCACAATCATCCTACCATCAATACCCATCCAACACACCAGCCAAAGCAGACATCCTAGAAATCAAAGCTGCACTAAAGGATCTCCAGGTAGGGACTAGCAAACAATCGTTCAAGTTCGAAGATATATGCCCCTATCCGTATGATCCCTCCATCTCATTGATTCCCTTCCCCAAGCATTTTAAGATGCCAAAATTTGACAAATATAAGGGGAACAAAGATCCTAAGGCCCACCTACGGGAGTTTTACTCCCAGTGTCAAGAAGTGATCCACAATGACAACTATCTCTTGTGTCTGTTCCCCCAAAGTCTGGGAAGCGACGCACTAGGGTGGTTCATGACCCTCGACAAGGGATCTATAAAATCTTTTGCGGACTTGTCAGAAAGGTTTGTCTCCTACTTCTCCTTCAACTTGGAGAAAGATACTGATACCCTGGATCTCCTCAAAGAGAAACAACGTGAAGGGAAAACCTTTATTAGCTACCTCCAAAGGTGGCGTGCCCTAGCAAGCCGAATGAAAACCCCTTTGAAAGAGAAGGACATGGTCACCCTTTTTGTGGAGAACTCTCATCCTGACATGGCCCATAACTTTCGATTACATTGTGTCACCACTTTCACGGAGGTAGTGGAGAAAAGACCCATCCTTGAGCATGCCCTTGTTGCCAAGGGGCACATCAAAATATATAACCAAGATAGGGAAAGGACATTCAATGACAAGCCACGTTTTTGGAACAAGAACAAAAATGCAGTAAATGATGGTGTCACTGACACTAAACATGTCCATGTGGCCAACACATCCCAGAAACAACAACAATCCATACCTAATGCCATATCAGTACCGCAAGGGACGCCCTGTCCTCCCCAACAGTCCAATCAAAATAACCAAGGGAACACTAAGCGCCAGTATGCTCAACTAGGAGAACCCTTGAGTGTCGTCTTCAACAAACTATTGCAGATCAGTTATCCGATCACATACCCTGTCACCAAGCCACTCGATGAATCCAAACCTAAGCCCGCATGGTTTAGGGAGAATGAATATTGTGAGTTCCACAAAATCAAAGGACACTCTTTGAATAAATGTCAAGGTTTGAAAAACTACGTCCAGGATCTCATAGATCGAGGTGACATCAAGGTTGATCCTAATCAAGCTCCGTCGTCCAATGCTCAGTTGCAGATCTATCAAAATGCCTTCCCAAACCATAACCAAAGCCCGAGCACTTCCAACAGTAATCCTTAAAACAACAGCACAAATAACATGAGTTACAAGAATGTACCCCTCAATTACGAGGGTATTATTTATTACATTGAGCAGGTAGAACCTCGTGTATCCATGATACATGTCAAAGCTAAAGACTCTTAATGTGCTGTTACCACACGACGAGCCCGCATCACCGTTCCTGCAGCTTGTGCACCCACCCAATCGACGCATGTAACCTCCCAGTACAACATCCTTGATCACTTAGGAAAGACCCCTGCACATATCTCCATCTTGGATTTACTCAAGTCTTCCCCCGTGTATCAGGAAATCCTCAACAGAGCCCTACAGGAAACCCATGTGCCTAATAACATTGATCCCACATAGTTCCAAGCTTTGGTAGGACACCTAGCTTCATCTCACCAACTACACTTCAGCCAAAATGATATGCCCAACATTGATACCAATCACAATCGCCCCTTACATATTGAAGTCGTGGTTGCTCGGCATAAAATAAAAAGGGTCTTGGTAGATAATGGATCTGCCCTCAACTTGTGCACTTTAAAATTCATAAAGCAGGTGGGGTACACCCAAGTGGACCTAAGCAACTAGATTATTACAATCAAGGCTTATGACAACACAGAAAGAAATTCAGAAGGGATCATCAATCTTCCTGTCCAAGTGGGACCGGTAGTTCAGTACATCACCTGCCATGTCCTTGATCTGGACTTACCATATAACCTCCTCCTCGGCCATCTGTGGCTACATGCTATGCAAGCCATTCCCTCCACCTTCCATCAATGCCTCAAATTCCCAGTCAACGGACAAGAGGTTACCATCTATGCCGACCCCCAACCATTCAAATATTGTCGCGTTCTAGAGGCATCATTTCCCCATTTACATTATTGTCTTGGGGTTGAAATGGGGGCATCTCAGTCATCACCTGTCAATCCACCATCCACCATAAAAACCATGCCATCCTCCACTAATTCTACCATCACAAAAGTCCAGATCATTGACAAAGGGTGTGGCGAGTATGAAATGCATACTGCTCTTAATGTAGTGACCATGCCACCATCGCCACACGAGTATGGTCAACCTTCCCATGCTACCCCAAAAGAGGGCAAGACTGTCACCTTCCATGGTAAAAACATCCCTACTACCACTTTTGTATCCCCAAGTATCAAGACAGATGCGCCCGAAGAAGACGTAAGCCAATGGGTTTACCGAGAAGAGCCTCAGCCGGAAACTCCTCTCAAGGAATACTTCCAAGAAAAGTACTCCTGGCCAACAAAGTTTGTGGAAAAGCATAACTATCAAGGCAGAGGCCTAGGAAAGCAAGAACAAGGGTGGTTACAACCCATTGATACTTCTCCGCTACCAAGAAATGTGGGCATTGGGTATGACAGAAAGCAGAAAGGCCCCGAAACATTGTCTAATGCTTCCAATAGTGTAGCTGTGGACAATGGCTCATTAGAAGACATACCCAAGGAAGAATCCATCATACGTGCATACGATGACGTCGATCACGCCAACCTATCCTCCATGTTCGAATGCCTATCCGTCTGCACTATTAGCCTATCCGTTCGCCATCCTGAGCTCATTGATTGGGACCTACGAACTAGCACACCTGTCAGTATGTCTGCGGATACCTATGTTAACCTCATGGGATTGGGGGAGGATGAACACTCTAGTCGCAAAAGTAAGAATAAGAAAAATAACAAACGGTCATCTAGTGAAAACCTCCCTGAGGCACTTCATGACCTTGAAAAAGTAAAAATAAAGGATGCATCTGATGGCGAAAACGTTGAAGAGGCGCTAGAAGATGGAGATGTTCATCTTCCCCTTATGGGAACTCAGCTATCTGCCAGATCATCTGTTCTGATTGAAGAAACATAAGAGATTAATTTGGGAACTGCTGAAAATCCTAGGATCACCTATGTAGCCAAGTCACTCTTTGAACAAGAGTATCCGGTCTTTGCGCAGCTACTCCGGGAAGGAATTGTTAACTTTGCTTGGTCATACTCGGACATGCCAGGCTTAGATCCCGCCTTGGTGGTTCATCACCTGGACATCCGCCTAGACGCTAAACCTGTCAAGCAAAAACTCCGCAAGATGCATCCGCAAGTCACGTTGTTAGTCAAGAAGGAATTAGAAAAGTTACTGGAGGCAAGATTTATCAGACCAATTGACTACTCCGAATGGATCTCCAATGTAGTGCCAGTAGCTAAACCAAATGGTGACATTCGGATATGTACAGACTTCAGGGATCTCAACAAAGCTTGCCCCAAAGACGACTTCCCCCTACCCAATATTGACATGTTGGTCGACTTAACAGCAGGACATGAGATGTTGTCCCTTATGGATGGCTTCTCCGGGTATAACCAGATTCGAATTACACCAGAAGACCAACACAAAACCGCCTTCACCACTCCTTGGGGCACTTTCTGCTACAATGTTATGCCCTTCGGTCTCAAAAATGCGGGGGCGACATATCAGAGGGCAATGACGGTCATCTTCCATGACCTCATACTTATCATCATGGAAGACTATGTCGATGACCTATTAGGGAAATTCAGAACACGAGCAGAACATCCGGCCATCCTGAAGAAGATATTTGAGCGGTTAGAACATTATAAGTTGCAGCTGAATCCAAAAAAGTGTGTCTTTGGGGTCACTTCCGGCAAGTTGTTGGGTTTCATAGTCTCTCGCAGGGGCATTGAGGTTGATCCCGCTAAGGTGAAGGCTATCCTAGACATGCGCCCTCCACGCAATCTCAAACAACTAAGAAGCCTTCAGGGAAAAATGCAGTCCATCCATCGGTTCATTACCTAGCTGGCAGACAAGTGTCAACCATTCACTCATCTTCTGAAAAAAGATTCCACCTTCCAATGGAACCAGCAGTGTCAGATGGGATTAGATAAGATTAAGGAATATTTATCCCATCCACCAATATTAATGCCACCTTTTCCCGGCAAGCCCCTCTTTCTCTACATCTCCGCCACTTCAGTTGCACTGGGGGCATTGTTAGCGCAACATGATGAGTCGTCAAAAGAAAGGGCAGTCTACTACATTAGTCGGACATTGGTTGGCTACGAGCTAAACTACTCTCCCATGGAAAAAGCTTGCTTTGCACTCATCTTCAGCACACAGAAGCTTCGACATTACATGCTTAGCCATCCAGTAAAATTAATCGCCAAGATCGATCCATTGAAATACCTGTTATCTAGAACCACTCTGACTGGCCGCATGGCTAAGTGGGTCATGCTCCTCAGTGAATTCGACATAGAATACATAAACCACAAGGCTATCAAAGGGTAGATAATTGCAGATTAGTTGGCGGAAGCTCCTCTAGTTGACACTCACCCATTGATCATGGAATTCCCTGATGAGGAAGTCTTTTCAATTGAGGAAACCCCCGTGTGGACACTGTATTTTGATGGATCGTATACACATAATGGATCGGGGGCATAAATTTTATTAGTTACCCCTCAGGGTGACTACATTCCCAAGTCATTCAGGATAGCATTCCCATGTACCAACAACATGGCCAAATACGAAGCTCTCCTCACCGGCCTCAAAATTGCCAAATAGTGGCACATAACTCAGTTGAAAGTCTTCGGTGATTCCTTGCTAGTCATTAGGCAAGTTAATGATGAGTTTCTAACCAAGGATGATAAGTTGTTACCCTACAAGCGCATGGTGGATGATTTCAAGAAATACTTCACCTCCATACAATTTGAACAGATTCCCAGGGTACGAAACAAAGCAGCCGATGCGATGGCCACTATAGGCTCCTTCCTTGACATGCCCAAGGATCGAACAGAATGTGAGTTCCTTGTAGAACAACTGTTAATCCCAGCATACGATATCCCTGAGACTGAAATGGTGTGTGAAATTGTGGGTCCCACCTCCCCATGGTACCAAGACATCTATACCTACCTCCGTGATAACATTATACCCCCAGACCTTTCACGTAACCAACGCAAATCCTTCATCCATCGCTCTTCTCGATACGTCATCGTCGGTGATACACTTTATCGTCGTGGGTATGATGGAATCCTCCTTAGATGTCTAAATGAGACCGAAGCCCATACTACATTAACGAAGGTACATGCCGGTGTTTGTGGAGCCCATTCAAATGGTATGGCTCTAGCCAAAAGGATCCTACGGGCTGGATATTATTGGCCTACGTTGGAACGTGATGCTTGAGAGTTTGTGAAAAGGTGTCTTCCGTGCCAACAACATGCAGATTTAATCCATGCTCCAGCACAAGATCTTCAACCCCTCCTGGCACCATGGCCGTTTTCTCAATGGGGTTTCAACTTGATTAGCAAGATTCACCCACCATCATCCGATGGCCATACATTCATCATCACCGCCACTGAGTATTTCACTAAGTGGGTGGAGGCAATGACCCTCTCACAAATCACAGGCATTCATATCTCCAAATTCATCCTGTACCATATTTTCTGCAGATATGGTATCCCATCCACCATCATTTCTGACAACGGCAAACCATTCAAGAACCAAGCCATGAAACACCTATGTGATACCTTCCATATCCAGCACCGTTGGTCAACACCTTATTACCCCCAGGGTAATGGTCAGGCGGAAGCGACCAACAAAACCCTCATTCGTATTCTCAAAAAGGTTGTCAATCACACTGGACGAGATTGGCACCTCCACATTCATCCTACCCTTTGGGCATATCGCACATCCATTCTGCACCCCAACAGGTGCCACCCCCTACTCTCTGGTGTTTGGTGCCGAAGCCATCTTACCAATCAAGGTTGAACTTCCATCATTGAGAATCTCTTTTAAGAACCTTATCAGCGAAGAGGATGCTCGTGTTGCGCGGCTTGCACAGCTAGAGTTACTGGACGAAGGCAGAATAAAGGCCTACAATCATCTGCAAGCATATCAGAATTACCTCAAGCATAGTTACAACAAGAAGGTTCGTCCTCGCCAATTCCAGGTGGGCGAGCTTGTCCTTAAAGAGAACCAATGTACTCATCAAGACCGAGACAAGTAAGGAAAATTTGAGGCAAATTGGTTGGGGCCCTATATCATAGCTGCTAAATATGGATCTGGGGCATACAGGTTGACTACTCTTGAAGGAGAACCCTTTGACGAGCCTATCAATGTCATGCATTTGAAAAAGTTCTACGCCTAAGTCCGCTCGGTTACCCCATCTGGTCAGAAAATCCAAAAAAATAAAAAAAATCAGAAAATCCACAAAAATCAAAAAAATTAGAAAATAGTCAAGAGAAATAAATCTGTCCTATGGTGAAAACCACCTTTTTGTGGCGCCTTGGACAAGTATGGGTGGTGAAAACCTGGAAACAGGCATCATCCATAGAGGGATTAATCATTATCTACCCAACATCCTAATTTTTTCATGTCAACTTCCACACTATTGCCCTCACCCATCTCATCCCAGGCTGTTTGGTAAATATTGATTGAGCATTGGATGACCCACGTTTGTGTCATCAAGTAGGGTCATCCATCACGTCGGTCCTCACCTAGACCCCATCACGTCATGTCCGTCAGTCAAACTACGTTGCCCCTGCGCTGTCACGTAGGCAAGGTTGATCATTTGATTTTCCCCCGGGGCATTTGTCCATCATCAATCGGTCACCATTGGTCTTCTTTTCACTTTATCCATGGTCTTTTCTAGAACTACGAGGGCTCTGCGCTTTCACGTAGGCAAGGCTAATCTATGATCGGCCCCCGAGCCCCTAGGTCTGTAGGTTATGTCGGTCTTTTGTGCTTCGTTATCAAGTTATGCCCACATCTAACCGGTTCTTAACAAACGAAATTCCCTTGTGTCACAAGATCTTGTCCCTCGATGACATCCCACGTCAACTGGATCATCCTACTTTCGCATCCATCTTTGGTCTCAACAGGATGAATCCTTCCTAGCAGACCTCGCCAATCGCATCCACCACCTTGATTCTATGGCAAAGGACCTGTTGTCTTGATTATGATCTTTTGATGTTTTCAAATTTTGTTTATCATTTTGGGTTCCTTCCGATCACTTGTCAAGGTCGCCCTGGTCCACTATACCATGGCGTGCTTTGACCTGTTGAAATGGGGGCATACCTTGCTCTTTTGTTTTGTCTGCTGTCTTCTCAACTTATCCCTCGTGAGACCCACCAAGATTTCTGGGATCTTGTGTTACGCAAGGACAACTTTGAGTGTTTGTGGTTACCTCAACGCCAGGCCCAACCGACATCACCGCGACATCGGGGTGTTGGGATAACCTTATTGTTTGCTGTGTTTGTTTCATGCATAGGGTACTCGTTCGCCTTGATTTTTAATATCAAGGTACTTGGTATCCTACGCTATAGTAAATATCAATGCTCCAAAGATGGCAAAATCTCATTGTCACTGCATTTTCACCACTTTGCATGCACCCTTCATTTCCATCATCACCACCGCTTATGATTCCAGTCGTGCAAGTACTCTCATTCTTTTTT
This sequence comes from Sequoia sempervirens, assembly GCA_007258455.2. Classification (NCBI taxonomy): domain Eukaryota; kingdom Viridiplantae; phylum Streptophyta; class Pinopsida; order Cupressales; family Cupressaceae; genus Sequoia; species Sequoia sempervirens. The sequence continues at coordinate 250,499 of VDFB02184951.1, read as the reverse complement.
CCTCTTAGGTCCTCTTCCTCTCAGGACATTAATAATTGTTTTTGGCAAATACAATCTTCCATCCGCCTATCGCCTATCTACATCCTCATAACGGTCTTTATTGACATTTAGGTGCATTCTAAGCATTTACCCTTTTTGCATCACATAAGTCATATATCATAAATCATATAAACATGTGCATCCATAAATCATACATCATAAATCATATCAACATGCATAAGTCGTCCATCCACATATATCATACATCATAAATCATATCAACATGCATAAATTGTCCATCCACATGTGCATTCATAAATCATATAAACATGTGCATCCATAAATCATATAAACATGTGCATCCATAAGTCATACATCATAAATCATATAAACATGTGCATCCATAAGTCATACATCATAAATTATATCAATATGCATAAATCGTTCATCCACATATGCATCCATACATCATGAATCATAGCAACGTTTACATCGATCATAAATCATTCATCCATAAAAACATAAATCATAAAGCATAAATCATCCATATAAACATGTGTATATATATGTATATGGAACCACATCATGAATCATCTCATATAGCCACATAAAGGAAACATCATGCATAATGTCAATAAAGGCCATCACATAATCAAAATAATAAACATCATGTCATAATACAATACATCTCCATCATATATTGCCTAATAAGATACAAAATCCAGAGATGTGGATCACCTCCGCCCTCTGGAAACATGAATAAACCATCCATCCGGTATTTGCCAAAAATAACCAATGTCCTGCATCTGTCTGCTCTACTATGAGTTGCCCACATCTGACCTCTGCGGAGAATCGGGTGCTGACCCTCTATGTGCTGGTGTCCCCTGGTACTCACGGGTGGGTGTCCCCTGGTACTCACAGGTGGGTGTCCCC